>VYXC01008332.1:568601-580178 GCA_013397175.1 Platysteira castanea
CCCGCCTCCCGCTGCCGCTGCCCGCGGCCCGCTCCGCGCTGCAGCGCCGCCCCGGGACCGCCCCCGCCGCGGCCGCCGGGGCCTGGGGCCGGCTTGGAGGGATCGGGACCGGGCTGGGTCGCAGCCTGGCCCGCAGGGGAAGCAGTCCTGGACGGCCCGGGGTGCCTCAGCCGCCGCCAGCGCCGGCTCCTCCGCGGCAGTGCCGCCGGCATCGGCAGCCCCACGGCAGGTGACATCTCGGGGCTCCTTCGGTGTCATCTTGCCCCGTCGCTTTGCCGGGAAGGCAGGGAGGGCGTGTGGGGTCAGATAGGAAAGGGACCTGTCCAAAATCCTAAGGAGCAGCTGATGCATGCATGTGGAAACTCAGTCACTGCCGGGCAGGGAAGAGGGAACATGGGCTTCCAAATGAAGCAGTGGTTAATCAGCAATCTCTCTCTAAGTCTTTTACGTGAGACAGTGTGTTACTGCTCTTTCACGTATCACTGCTGTTACAAGGCATTAGTGAAGACCAGAGAGGAGTAGAGGTATCTGTAATTCCCAAGAGAATTTTGGTCAGCTCCCTTTTCAGCTGTTTGGATTGTTGCTTGGAGGCCCTCGTGTTTGCTAACTCGATGCTCCCCCTTCAGCTTCATAAAAAGACGCACAGTATCTGCGTCTTTTCCTTGGCAAAATCCTAGGAGGACAGCTTATAACACGACGATCCTGGAGCTGAGCATCTGCTATTTGAGATGCATACATGCACCACAGTACACAGAAGTACTTTCCCTCTCCTTATTTTATGGCCCAGCTCCATGAGCTGCTGAGAGAAGACAGACGTTGCTCAGTGAGACTCTTCACTTACATTTTCTGTGTTTTCTTGCTATATCCAAATTTCAAAAGCTAGAAAAAAGAAAAAGAAGAAAAAATGTAACAGCAGAGAAGGAGATGTGGCCTTTTTCACTTGCTCCTCCAAACTAGGACAGAGCTTACCAGAGAGATTCTGCTCTGACATAAAGCATCTTGGTCCAAAATTCTCTTGTTCACCATGAAAAGACTAATAAGAGTGTATTGCAGAGATCTGAAGAAAATTTTAAATACCTGTTTTTCCTATATAGTCAGCTGTCCAAAGTCAAAAAGAGTGTGAGAATTGGTAAGCGGAAGCAGGGATGATCTGGGGTTTTCTGGTTTGTTTTCCCCAGAGCTGTTACAGAAACAGGAAACTGAATAGGTGGAAACCTACCGTCATCAACACCACAGTTCCTCTGCTGACGGAGAACAACCATTCCCAGGTTTCGGTCCTAACTTGCTGGGAGTATGTATGTATGCCGTGCACCCCAGATAAAAGGATTTATCATGAGTGTGAGAGCTGGAGTAGATAGCTTAGTTTGAGAACATGTAGGCTTCATCTACACTAGGAACTCAGGAATCTTCAGACAATAATTTGGCTGAACTGACAGCTAGATTTTAGGATGCAGAGGAACCTGCTACATCCGAAGGAGGAACTGCTTGTTGCTTGCAGCAGACTGTTCTGTATCTGAATCCTATCCCCATTAAGCTGAAGAATCCTTGAGTCACCCAAAATCTAGAGAAGAAAAATATGGAATATCTGAGAAAGAAGAGGACATAGCTTGTGTCCTTGGGTCTAGAAGGCTTCTAAATGCATATCCACACATTTGACTGAAAAGTGGAAGGCGTGGCTGTTATGGTCAGAGAAAGCCTTTGAGTCATACAAACCAGTAGTTTAATAACTTGATCAATGATCAAGAGAGATTGAATGCATGAAAAAAGATCCAGATGCAAAGGTTGATGAGGTTTATCTGGTCTTGGACTTCCACCTGCCCTGTGTTGGTTACTTATGGGAATATTAACAGAGTCAGGCATATGTGACATGCCGCAGGCAAACTGAAACAAATTATGTGGACTGAGAAGGGCTGAGAGGTTTGGGGTTTTTACTGTGTAAACATGTTACGACACTGACAACAGCGATAGCAGTTAATAACTTCCTTCTGCTTCAAGCAATGGCCATCAGATCCTCCAGTTCCGGTGTTGGGTTTTTTTAAGTCTTTAAGTTGTCCTTTGGCCTACATCACATTTTGCAGAGCTGATAAAGAAAGGGCTGTACTCAGCTCATATTATAACCACCTCCAAGTGATTGAGTCACTGGAGATCGTGCATGTGTGAAAAAACGAGGTGGTCGCTATGGTGTTTTGAACACTTACTGCATTTTTTTTCAGAGGAGAGTCCTGCATTCCCAGACAGACTTCCTGTTTGCACTATGCTCTCTTCTCTCCAAGTGTTTCATAAAACAATTGCTTCAAACCACCACTAATGGATTATAGATTAAGCAGAAACGAAAGGGCACAGGATTGTTCTTTCATATTGTCTCCCAATTTATTTTGCTTAAGCAACAGATAATAATTGACAGAAGCAATTGAAGAGTCACAGTTTGATTTGCTTTTCTCACTAGAAGGCTGCACTATGTTTATGTTATCTTTTGTTAAGGGTGGTGGTTCTATGATCATTTGGGGTTTGGGACAGAATCTTTATGTTCTTACGGATATTGCAATGGACAATTGCAAGTTGGTCCCACTGCAGTTCTCTGTAGCCCCACTCTTGGAATAGATTTCAATGGGCAGCATCTCTGAGGAGGGGCAAAGTGACTTTTAACCTCAGAGCTTTAAATTCGAGGTTCTGTTTGTTTGTTTAATTTTAGTATTCATCTAACAATGGGAAAAATACCTTTATGTCAGCATAAACTGTCTTGGGATACTTAAAAAGCTTGAAGTCCATGCATAAAACATCTGAAAAGTTTTCCATTAACACAGAGGAAAAGGCATCCAATGCTGGTGATATTTATTATCAGCAAGGGGATGGGAGGAAAAAAGTGCATTTGAAAAATTCAGTTCAGCATTTCTCAAGACTTCCTCAGGCATATTATTTATTTGTCTTCCCTTAAAGTATGAATGAAGTCAGTGAAAATGCTCTGTGTTGGAGGCTCTTCAAATTTCAGATGGAAAAAGCCAGGTTGTGTTTACGTTTGTACTCTTTGTGCTTCTGAAAAAATCAATAATTGTGGCATTAGAAACAGCTCCCTCTGTTGTCCCTTTCTTGAGCTTTGCTACTCTATTATCTCCACATTCCCATGCATCCGTGTATTTTTCTTCTATGCTTCTCTTCACTTCCTCAAGAAGTATGGTGGTAAAATTGGAAGGAACATAGGATTAAAAAGGAATTTTTTGGGTCATGTGTTGGTGGATGAGAAACTCAGCATGATCTGGCGATTGCTTGCAGCCCAGAAGGCCAACAGCATCCTCGACAGCATCAAAAGAAGTGTGGCCAGCAGGGAAGGGATGTGGTTCTCCCCCTCTAGTTTATCCTTGTGAGAACCCACCTGGAGTGATGCATCCAGCTTTGGAGTCCTTGGCACAAGAAAGATATGGACCTATTGGAGGGTCACAAAAATGATCAGAGTGGTGGAGCACCTCTCCCTTGAAGACAGATTAAGAGAGCAGGAGTTGTTCATCCTGCAGAAGAGAAGGCCCTGGGGATGCCTTAAAGCAGGCTTTGGGTACTTGAAGGAGGGCTACAAGAGAGCTGGATAGGGACTTTTTACAAGAGGTTGTAAGTGGTAGGACAAGGGGGAATGGCTTTAAACCGGATGAGGGTAGACTCAGAGATTTCAGAGGAGTTGTGGATGTCCCATCCCTGGAGGTGTTCAAGGCCAGGCTGGGTGAGGCTTTGAGCAGCCTGGTCTAGTGGAAGGTGTCCCAGCCTATGGCAGGGGGGTTCGAATTAGATTATATTTATGGTCCCTTCCAACCCAGACCATTCTATGATTCTATAATAATTTGATTTAACTTCTTTCCCTAACTATGTTTCCTTCAATTAAATTCATTTCAATTCAGCATATGTAGCAGGTATTGTTTTACTCTCTGTTTAGGTGGTTGAAGATACCTTCAACAGCTGCTGCAACAGGAAGACTGCTCAGTATTTGTCTCCCTTGGGATGACTCTTGCAGGATCTAAGCAGCATGAAATCAGTTCCCTGCCTTTGACTACAGCGGGCAAATTGCTAAATACAAAATCATGGTTAATAGAGGATCAGACCAATTTGACTCACCATTGTAAAAATAATAAAATTTAGTATTTAAATAATAGTGGTAAGATTTTGTTTTGTGTCATCTAAAATATTCACAGAAGAGTTAAAATGAAGGGTAAAATTCTGTCATGTAATTCTGATGTGATGTAAAGCTGAGTGTAATTCTCCAAAATATGAATTAATGTAAAATTGTTTTGTTCAGACATCAGAGATCCAGGGCATGCTGACAACTGTGAATATGAGACAGTACAGTATAAAATAATTTGAAAGTGAGCAACTATATTGAGGACATTTGTCTTATCAATTTTTTAATCAAAAATATTACTAGAAGCTGCTACAGAACTTTAGAGAATTTTTGTGAGAGTACAGTAGAGCTGGGTGTTGAATCTATGTTAAATTTCCCCCTGTCTTCAAGGAAGATTTATTGTAGTAAAGTGTTCTCAATTTTATTTACCTGTTTTCATTGCTTCATAATCACTTCAAAGAGGATAAAAGGATAAATAGTTGTATTTCACACAAAGGACCAAAACATCTTAAAATGCTTTAAAATCACATAAAACCTCCCTCCCCAATGAAATAACTTCCATATACATTTGATAAACTCTTTTTCTATCTACGTCAGCAGTATGGCCCCAGCTGAACTCATTGGAGTCAGAAATATACTCAGTGACTCTTCTTCCTTCAGGCAATTTCTTAGATTTTCTTTAGCTTGTTAACAGTGAAAACTATTTGTAAGAATTATATACAAATTTTAATGAAATGAATTTTTTAAATGTTTACTTTATGCAAAGCATTTTTCCTTGTTTAGTGACAGATTTCTTATTTTTTAAAAACTTTCTAGCCAGGTTTTTGATAAATACAGATTTCAACAAGTCTATCAGAGTGTACTCCAAATACTACTTCTTAGAATTTAAGATTACATAATGTTGTGACTGGGACTATTTTATTAGGACATAACATAGAAAATTTAGATTCTGCTTGAGTTGCTCAGTGTTTGTTACTATTTTGGAGGACTGTTAAAGTTAAACAAAGATATTTTTCGGTTCTGAAGTCATCTTTCAGGCATTCCTTAGTGCATATTGAGTGCCTTTGTAATACAAGACAAACCTGTACTTGACACAGGACACTGTAAGCACACTGTTAGCCCCATTGATTGCAACAAAAGTTATCATGCACATAAGGTAGGAACATTCTTAAAATATCTTGATGACTCATGGAGACAGTTTATTTTCCTATCAGTCTAAAAATATGACCTAGCTGGTTCTGATTACATCTTAGAATTTCAAGTAAGTACTTTCTTTACAATCTTTGCAATCAGGAAATTTAATACCAGGAAGAAATTAATCCCTCCTTGCAATGCATCAACTAATTTAAAAATCATCAATGAATTAAACAACAAGATGTGGCTAGACCCTTGGAAATATCAAGTAAGTGTATTTTTGAATCCTCTAAGATACGTTAAAGTGGAAGAATTTGTATAGATTTGCAAACATGAATGGTATTGTAGTGTGTATGCCCTAGACGGCTACATAATTTTTAGTTATTTTATCTTTGAATATATAAAACTTCAAGATTAACTTCACAGGTTTCTTGTTTTTTCTCCACTTAAAAGAATTCAGCACATTAAAACTTAAAACCTCAACCAAGAAAGAAGATTTCATGATGCTCATTATGGAAGGGTAATCTTTATCCTAAAACCCTTTTTTCAGCATGTTGAGGTTTTTAGTCACATATAGAAAAAAAATCATTCTTTTTTAACAGATCTCCATAGGAGTGCTTCTATTTCACAGGAGGAAAATGAAATGATGTATTTATATTCTGTTCTCTGCTCAGCTGTTTTTCTCTTCTAGAAAAGAAGAAGATAAAACTCCTTAGGAAAAACATCAGTTCCATGGACACTGTTCTAATTAACAGTTTCATAGAGAGTGCCACTAGCATAGTGAAAACCAAGCCCACCAAAGCAGTTTTCTCTGTTTCATGACAACTTGCTCACCATCTGGCATTAAAAATACTTTAATCTGCAGAAACTAGGAAAAAAAGCAATGCCAATTATTCGTGACATTTTTGAAAACTGAGGACGAAAACTGGATTGTGCCGGGGTAATGAATCTGGTAAATAAAGCAGAGGAAGTAGAGTGCAACAAGGTAAGGAGACGGGTGAATTCCAGCATTAATGAGAGATGGTTCTTGGCCACGCGATGGCAGCAGAGGCTGCGGAATTAGGGTTGTTTTTACCACTAAACCGCGCATAACTAGGATAGGCCCTGAGGTTCCTGACTGGCACTTCTGGTTCCAGAAAATATACGTTATGTACATTTTCACTTAAAGAACTGGCATGTTCATCAGACCAGAAGTTTCTGTGGAGAGGGATTACATACTTTTCATTTTAAAAAAAATTACATTTGGGGCAATTAATTTTTCCAGTTAGGCTGTAATTTTCATCTCATTTGCCAATATTTCTGTCTTTCTTCCTCAGTTACTTGAGTTAGTTACACAGAGAAGAGTAGGCCTATTTTGATAAAGGCAAGGCAGTTGCTGCCTCTTTCCTAATTTCTTTTCCTAGTACTTTTGTCCACAGGAAGGGCCTGTGGTATAAAACCCTTTTTGGGGAAACCAGAAAATTAAAATCTAGAATGTTTTCAGTTTTCAAGAGGAGGACTAAAAACCCGTGCTTGTTCTAAAATAGAGTCTTGAACTAAGGAAGCAGAATTTTTGGACTCAGACCAGTATAAATTAATAAGCTCTACCTCTGTAATTTAAAAAGAAGACTACAATCTGCTCATTATATCCAAACTAGATGTTCTTTCTCAACTCCTAGGAAGCTATTTATATATATATTTCATACAAAAAATTCTAAGAACTCAAGATTTGTGCAAGATAATAAGCAAAATCTTATAACTCCACAAGTTAAAAATTCTTTCCAAGATGTTGAGATTTTTTTTTCTTCTGAAACATATAAAAGCAAGTCTTTCATATGGAATTCTTTCCTGCAAAAGGCACAGTCCCCTTTCTGCATTATGCGTTCCAGATACTACACTGCAAGTTCAGCTTTAATCAAACAAGACAGTCCAGAAAAACTTCTATCAATGCCTCTCTTCAATCCATGCAAATACTTATATTAGAATTTCCTGCTGGAGCATGATATTTTGCAGATCTGAAAGGCAACCAGGCAAAGTTTAGACAAGCAGCTTTCTGGACAGCTTAGATGGACAGGAGCACAGTCTGGTTGTTCTCCAAAGTCCTATTTCCTGTGACTCTGAGAGTTATCTTGAGGGTTGCCCTAGCCTCCAGAAGGGTGGCAGCTACTCTTACAAAAAGTCAATACGCTTTCCAACAAAGCCAAGGAGTTTACAGGGGATGGCACAAACAGAGGTCTTCTCTCTTGGCCCCTCATGGGATTGCTCCGATATGGTGGGGAGTGGTGAGGAAGACCATAATCACCAGCTGGGGGATTGACTCAGTACTGTAAGTCATTTTGGGTAGCCAGAAGAGAACTTGTTCAGTAGTTCATTTTGTGCATCCAAACTCCTGCACTGGATTCATATGAATGAGTCTTGGCAATTACAAGTGAGTTTGCCTAAAGCAGTGTGGATTCCCTTCCTCCAGCCTGTGATTCAACTGCTCGGTCACGACTACCTGAGGTGTTCTGAGCAAGCACTGCCTCACAGGGCCGGCAACACTGTTCAGGTAAAGAAGCCTTTGGCAGATGAGCTTTGGTTGCTCCTGATGCAGCAGTTTAAGGCATTACTGTTCTGCCAGTCTGGATAGTGGAAAAAAACCCCACAGTCCCATTCCTCTACTGGTCCTAGGTTTGAGGGGGATTATAAGTATAATTTTTAGATTGTGGACCTGAAAAGCAATGACATAAATTGTCTACTAACTCTAGTAGTGAGATTTTAGATGGCATTTCTCCCCACAATCTGAGGACTAATAGATAAAATTACCTGGAGTGTGAGCACATGGATTCACAAGGGAAAGTCCTGTTTAACAAATCTGGTATCTTTTTATGATAAGATCATAAATCACACCTCTAGTGGCTGAAGGGAAGACAGTGAATGCAGTTTTTCTGGATTTTAGTAAGGCTTTTGACATTGTCCCTCATATCATCCTTTCAGACAAGTTATCCAAACATGGGATGAGCCGGTTCACAATGCACTGGATGAAGAACTGGCTGAAGGACAATGCTCATGGGGTTGTGGTGAAAGGGGTCACATCTGGCTGGTTACTGGTCACCAGCAGTGCTCCTCAGGGCTTAATCCTCTCCTCTCCTCTCCTCTCCTCTCCTCTCCTCTCCTCTCTCCTTTTTTCGCTTCTCTTCTCCTGTAAAATGGCTGTTCTGTGCAATGAGGGGCAAATGCAAGTTTAGGAGATATGAGAAGCTCTCAGTGTATATCAGGAGATGAGAACAGTCCTGTTGAGGGATCAGAGACTTGTTTGAGACAACTGAAAATCCACAAGCATTTTTTTCTGTGTACAACCAGCCAGCCAGGGAGCTAACCCCTTCTGCCTCACAAAACAAGTTTTTCTGCTAACAAGGTTGTTTTTTCAGCTGAAAAATGGGTGAGTTCTTTCCTTAAGGAGTTACTGTAGCTAGTTTCCCAGTCTAAAGAAAATGCTGATACGTATCTGAAAATGCTGTATCTGTCACTTTACTTGTCCCAACATGTTAATTGAATCCAACCTCCTATGGAATCTCTCTTGTTTATACCTTGCTTGGTTTTTTAACTCCAATTTTACTTCAGCCTCTTTTCAAAACTCGAAGCTCTCTCTTTTGCTATCACATTCTGATTCTTGTATCTACATCCTTCTGTGAGTCTCCAATAGTCTCCAGGTGCTTAGTCAGATTCTCTTGCTTACTATTCTAGCCCCAGTGCCAGTATATATTCTTGTGGCTGATACCAGAAAAATGTCAGATAGAACTACTAACTGTCCAACATAACTTGGCAAATCTTTCCCCGAAGCAATATCCTTTTCTATGTCCTGATGTCACTTTTAAAATCTCCATCTGCAAACAGTGTTTTGTTTTTATTTTGAAGACTAATTCTAATAAAATATGCAAGAGATAAGTACCTTTTTTCTTTGTTGGTTGGTTAAAGAGGTGCATAGAATGTAGAATATAATGTATGATTCAAAGAGATAATACAATAAAATATTTCAGGTTCTGCAAAACTGAATCATGTAGCCAATGACAAATTTGCACCTTCCACAACTATCTGGCCATATAGGAGCAGAAATGACAGGAGATTAGAGAGCAGAAATCAGTCATGTAGTCACTGGCAAGTGAATGTATCAGACCAGTCTATCCAACCTTTATTTTCTACCAAATAAAGCTGTGCAAGTCTCTGTATTTTGAGCTGGTAAAGAACTCCCTGTCAGCTATTGAGGGAGCATTCATATTCTGTCCATTAGATGCTGTGTTCCAGTTATTACCTATGTTCTTGTGTGTCTAAGACACCTCTGAAATAATCCAGGTATCTTCAGAGATTCTGGTTTTTGCAAGTAAATCATCTGATAGAAAAAGCAGGTGAGTAGGAGGAGAGGCAGGGGGTATTGTGATAGATAGAGCATAAGTTGTCAGAAGGATTATTGGGAGGGAAGAAGCTCCAGGATAATATCTACCCACATGCATTGCTGCTGAACTGCAGCAGCAGCAGACTCTCTTAAGGTCTGTAATTTAGGATATATCCTTCGTGCAAAAATTAATGTAAGGGATGAACTTTTCAGATTCTCTCCAGGAGAACTAATTCTGATCTCAGACTTTATTGGTTATTTCTGGCATATATTTCCTGATTACAAAAAGCATTTTTTATCTAACTGTACTGGAGAGTGATAGAAAAACATGCTCTGGGTTATCCTTAGGCATGTGTGAACCTTATACTTGTCCATAACTGTCAAAGCACGAAAAAGTAGAATGAGGCAGATGGGAAAATCATGCCCATAAGAGCCCAGCTAGATCCTTTGATATACCAAGAAACCTCCAGAATTTCTGGGAAATTCTGCCATGTACCAATGTAATAAGCTAGTACAAGCTGTGGGTAGCTTTTGTATAAGGAGAAGCATCTGCTCTAAAACCCACACTGCCTGGCAATTGCATTCTATCTGTTAGGGTTTTGAGGTTTCCACTGCAGGAGCAGAAATCGGACACTGCTTGGGATTGCCTGTTGTCAGGACACAATTTCATGTTTGAGGCAACATTCTTTAGCCTTAGCAGGGGTTACGAAGAAATAAATTATGTGAGGAATATGGTGGCCTGGTGGTTACATGTTCATATTATTCTGCTCTGTTATATTTTGTGTAAAACTACATAAAAGAAGTCGGGAGATGACCTCATAGACTCTTCTAGCTGTATTAATAATCACAAAGGTGGAAGAAAGCACAGAAACAGTAAAAATACTCAGGGCATAAGGTAGCTGGGCTGCCTTTTATCAGCCATATCCGTGTTGACTAAGGAATGGTTTTCTTTTATCTGGTTCAGACTTGTCTGTCCTTTAAGATAGATGCTTTTAAAAAGGTGACGTAAAAAAAGGAGAGACAAAAGCAATGGAGGACCATTTTTGAAATGAAGAATCATATTCTATAAAAGATAAGCAAGGATGTGTGGAGTTAAAGGAAATCCTTGAGGGTCATGAGAGTGCTAATGAAGAGGGTAGTTTATGAAGAAAATAATTTAATACCTGCATTGCGGGTATTGGCTCAAAGTTTGAGCAGGTACATCCCCTGTGAAGGATGCCCCAAGGTGGGAGGGGCAGGTGGAGGTACTGATTCCTCCCTTTGGCAGACTGGAGCACCCGAACACCAGTTTAAAATGCTCCTGGGCTACAAAAGTACGGCCCCACCAGACTCACCTTGGTAGCACGCAAGACTCACATTTCTTTTCACAATTTGAAAAGAAAATAGGACTTGAAGACACAAAAGTAACTCGAAAATGAGGAAACTACTACATAGGTTTAGAATCATAGAATTGTAGAATCATAAAATGCCCCATCCTTGGAAGTGTTCAAGGCCGGGTTGGATGGGGATTTGAGCAACGTGGTCTATTGGAAGGTGTCCCTGCCCGTGGCAGGGGGGTTGGAACTGGATGATCAAGGACCCTTGAACCCAAACCACTCAATAATTCTATGGTTTACCTAAGATAGATCGCTCATGACTTAGTTGATACAACTGAATTGATAATCCCTCTGCCACTGAAGCATAGGCGGTAGGACCAACTTGCGGATTGAGAAGGAAGAGGGCGGTTCGGGCAGCCCGGCCGCAGGAGCNGCGGCCGCAGGTCCCGGATGTAGCGGCGGGAGCGGGGCCGGTGGTGGGAGCGGGTGGGGGGCGCCGCTGGGGTCGCGGAATGGGCGCGTAGGGAGTGAGGAAGGAAGGAACGGAGGGAGCGAGCGAAGGAGCGAGCGAGGGAGGGAGAAGAGCCGGACGGAGATTCCCGCCCGGCGCCCGAGGCAGCTGCCCCCATCGAGGTTCCCCTCCGCCGCCTGCGGGGTGGGCGCCCCCCCCATCC
>VYXC01008332.1:580994-597084 GCA_013397175.1 Platysteira castanea
CGCGGAACAACCGGGTGATGGTGGAAGGAGTCGGGGCCCGGGTGGTCCGCGGCCCGGACTGGAAGTGGGGGAAGCAGGATGGCGGCGAGGGCCATGTGGGCACCGTACGCAGCTTCGAGAGCCCCGAGGAGGTGGTCGTGGTGTGGGACAACGGCACTGCCGCCAACTACCGCTGCTCCGGGGCCTACGACATCCGCATCCTCGACAGCGCGCCCACCGGTGAGCGGGGAGGGAATGGAGGGACCTCCACCCCCACGGCGGTGGGTCCGGGGGGCAGCACCCCGGGGTGCTGGGGGGTCCCGTCCTGGGGAGCGGATTGCGCTTTTCCTTTCTCTTTTGGAGGTGCGCCTTTCCCTTGGATTTGGGCGGGGGGGGGGGTGGGGAGTCAGACACCCTCCCCTCTCCCCGCGCGTGGGTGTCTGTCTGTGCGCGTCCGTGTGTGTGTGTGTGTAAACGCGAACTTGGGACAAACCTACAGCACGGGGCCGCGGAAACAGAAGTTGTCCCAGGACTGCTAAATTGAGGTAGACAAAGCAAAAGTGATCCGCCACAGACAGCAGGCTCCCAGTGTGCCTGGGAGGAGGACAGAGGGAACCGAGAGGGTGATACATCAAGGTTTGGGTTTGTTTCCACACCCCAACCCCCCCTTCATGAATTTATATTTCAGAGCAGTTTTGTGAAATAGCGACAGTCATCCTTGAGTCAAGTATAGGGAGGATTGCAGAAGAGATGTGTAGTACCTTTTTTCTAAAGATTACACTAAGTGGTTGAAATACTGTGGCTTTGTGTCTGTAATCTGCACGTTGCTTTTTATCTGTATTGCCAGAGCTCCTGTAAAATAGTAAAGGTACTGGGAAAAAAGTGCATTCGTTCGTTCTAACTACTTGGCTGCTTGATATTTATGCTTTAAATCCAGTCATTTTGTACAATGGAATTTGATCTGCACTGACATTATGCGGCAGTGTTAGTGTTGCAAACACTGCAGGGAAGTGTTCATTTTAGCACCTGTTTTTACAGTGAAAACTCGCACAGAAAAATATAGATGTTGTTAAGTTTCATCAGAAATATTGTGAGGTGACTTTTGGGCTGATCAGGATTGCCTCAGTAATGAGGTGTTTGGACTGATTTGTTGAGGCACTTGGGCTGTACTGCTTTTGTAATGTGTCTTTCATTTAAAACGTGATGGAGAGACCATCTTTGTGCCAGCTGTATGTTATGCAGTGTTACAGCAAAGAAAGTTATAGCAGTAGGCTGAAGCTAAAAGACTTTTGAGGAGACAGAATCATGGAATTCATTCTAATTAATTACAAAAAACCTTGCTAAGAAAAGAACCCTAAACATTGCATGAAGGAGATGGATTTAATTTTCCAGTGACTGAGTACCTTCCTCTATGCTGGCATGATGATGATGGTTTTTTTTGAAAATCCTTTTGAAATGGACTTTAAAACAAGAAAGAGGAGTCTTTCAAGTTTAGTCCTTGTCTTGCAGATGTTTATGCTTAAAACTTTTACGTGTGTTTGATGTCCTGTAGAAACCAGTGGGACTGCTTTTGCTTAGAACTGAAGTGTATGCATAAATGTTGCATATGAGCCTCGAATGCTCATTGTTCTACCCTTGCCTGACGTATTTGCAAACAGATGGTGTCCTCTTAACTGTATCTGGAAGCCTAGGCTTAATAATCAGCTTTAAAACTGTTATGGCTTTTTTTCTGTTTTTTTGCTTTATTCCTTCTGATTTTCATTTCTGTTTATATTTTTGTATTAAAATTTTAACTTCTCTTTCAGATAGAACCGTGTATATTGTGTCACAGACATTGCTGTTGTCAGGCTTAGCAAAATGATATTTCTCTTCCTGAGGTTTCTGACGAACATGTGCATCATCCTCATGGAACTGTTGCGTGGAACTACCCAGGGTTGCTTTTTGCTAGAGGGAGTTGCTTTTGAGGTCCTTACTCCCTGGAGATAGGAAGAGTGAAAATCAGTAAAGTAGTAGAAACAAAAGGGCAAAGAAGTTAGGGTGCTGTCAGTTTGGGCTAAAATCCTGGGTTTACTACTGATTCACTCTGTAGCCACCTTTCTGTAGTGATTGATTTTTTCTCCATGGTAGTGACTGTCCATTGCTTAGAATAAGGGACTTTGGATGATAGTTGGATACTTTCTCTAGAGACATTAACGTAAGTGGGATTAGGTGACAGAAATTTCTTGTGGTAGTATTAGTAATGATGATGTTGAGCAAGGAAATGTTATAAAATATGGGGTGGCTTTTTATTTGATGGTACTTAGTGGAGTGTGTGTCATCACTCTTATAGTTTAAAATGAAAAACATTTCTCTGGTTCATAAATTTGCAGTCACAATGTGATTGTAAGTTTATAGTGAAGATAAATGTAGAAGTACAATAGTAAAAAGAAAAACTAGTTATTGCTGGGAATTCTTTTTTTTTAGGTTTTCAAAACCAGTCTTGATTATAAATTCTTAAAAGTGGTGCTTGCAGCCAGAGTTGCTGCTTTGAGTTAGAGGCCTGTGCAGCCAGGAACAGTTGTGATGCCTCAGGAACTTACTGTGGTGTAATAGTAATGTTTGAAGTTCTTTCTATTAAAAAAAAAAAGGCAAGTTGAGTTTGATACATGTATGTGCATATTTATGTGTATGCCAGAACTATGCTTCATAGACTTAAAAAATATACTGTTCTTGTCTTTTAGTGGTTGTAGGCTATTACCAGCATTGTGACACTGTGTTAACATCCTATAAAACTTTAATAGTTTGAGTGCTAAGATATTAGGCTAGTCTTCTTAAAATAAAAACTCATTTACATGAAGAATGTCTTATAAGCTCTTTGCTCCTGATGTAGTCATCTGGGTCATGAGGGACTTGTGATATGAAGTTTGGGGTTGTTTTGGTTATGTCTGCCAAGCTTGCTGTATTAGCTGCCCCTTGGTGTGGTTGTATTTACATTGTCCTGCATTGCCTTACATGAGACAGAGCGGTTGAGAGGGATTGGTAAACAAAGGATTTGAAAAGAATGGAAATTTCACACAGAAGGAGAACTTCAGGTAGGTCCTGCGTAGCGGGCTGCTCAGTAGAGAAAGTGGTGAGATGGGATACAGTGCAGTGTGGTTACTCTATTTGCAAATAAATCCTGTTTTTTCTGTGAAGTAGCCTTTTGCCTGGATGTGTGAGTCTTGTGTCCCCCTTTTTTTGGTAGTGTTGTGGAAAAGAAACAGAAAGGAGTAGTTTTCTGAGTTTCTGAAGAGAAGCAAGAAGGTTATAAATGCAAGCTTTTTATTTAGAAGAGAAGGCAGCCTCTTGCCCGAGGTAAAGGCCAGACAAGTAGCATGTTTTTAGAGAGCACATCTGGCTATGTTCACACAATAGTCATGAGCATTACAGAAACTTTTTCTGTTTATTCTCTTCCTGAAGATTTGCTTGCTATAGAGCTTAGACCAGAATTCATTTGCCGTTCATTTCCTTTTTTATACAGTTGGTTCAAAATAACAATATTATTTTCCTGCTGAAATTTTTTTACCCAATTGTGTTTGGATAAGGGGAGGTGGTGGAGGGGCTGGGGTCAGGAAATGGAAATCTTGATTTAGAATTATCCCGCAGCTGGAATATGCATCAGTGCAGTGTGGAAAGCATTATGTGGTGTATTCCGGTAATATTGAAAATTTAGGTGTTACCTGTGGAAGATGAGTGGCTCTCTGTACTGCATTAATAGGGTTTTGTATCTGAAAGGGCGCATAATTGATCACAAAGTCAAATGTTGGAATATTTTAGAAGACAGACCACCTATGATTTATCCTGCGTATTTGTTTATTTGTTCTTTCTTTTAGCGCATCAAGTGTAATTTGTGGCAAATTGTCTTAGTCAAGATATTTTTAGTGGCTACTTGTAAATACTTATAGGAGCCCTCACAAATTAAAAATTTAATAGCTTCCTGAGTAGTGGTACTTGGGAGGCATGGGTTTTTTAATAAACGTGTTCTTTGTTCTTCCTACCCTTCCCCCATGTCTCCTACGTGATAATCCTCTCCCTTCCTGTGTATCTTGTGATACCCTTACGAGCTAGGACATATGCTTTAGCAAGTCTGGCATTTTATATCTATAATAATAATTGGTCAGCTGGCTGCTTCCAAACAGTGTATTTAATAGATGAGTTATGTTTGTGGGAACACAGATTGGAGTTTTCATGCAGTTTTTCAGAATCTAACTGATTAAGAATTCTTTGTTTCCAGTTTACCTGGAGTCTAGCTGTAGTGTAAAAATTGTCTGGGGTGAATGAATAGAAAGAACAGAACATTGTTACTGCTTTTTAAATTGGGGTGTAAACAAATAAATTTTTTAAGTTGCTTATGGTATCCTTTACCTGATGGTAGTATTGTCATTATGATATGAAGAAATTTTGGTTTGTTAGAGTTCTGTAGAGAGTAATGACTCCATTGGAAACCAGATTCTGTTTGTTCTGAGAAGTAACTGAAATCACTGTTGGCATCTTCTGTGTTTAACAGAGAGTGATATGGATACCCTTTGTACCTCTGATTTTACTGTTAAAATCCTTTTACTGGGCAGCTGTATATTGCCATCTAGTTATCTTCAGTACAAAATAACGATTTGTAACAAATTCAAATAGCAATTTGAGCAACATTGCTTTTATTTCCTTTCACAGCTGTAAGAATGAGCATGGGTTTCAAAAACTCGTGAAAGGCTGTAAAACTGATGTATAAATGAGTGGTGACAGAGGAATGGTGGGCTAGGTAATCCAGGGAGGGTTTGGGAAGAGATGACAAAAGTGAAGATAACCATGACGTTAAGGTAGAGAACTAATATGAAATTCAAATAGTAAAAAGCATGAATGACAAGTGGACATCAGGAATATTGGATTTTATGGTGTACTAAGGGTGAAGGGACATAAGGAAATGGCAGCTATTTAAATGTAATAAGGCATGGTGAAAGTACACTTCTCATTACCTGTTTTTTTTGGTTTAAGTATATATGACACAAAACCTGTTTCATTTAGCCTGGTTCTAGGAAATTTTGAAGGATATTTAGAAGTTTAATTTTTTTCATTATCTCAGTTTAGAGGGCTAAAGTCCTCTTTTGGTGCATATCTGGTCAGCTAGATATGCACCAAAATTCAAAAAGCTGCTGTTTGAATTTTGAAGTTCTTATGGCACTTTAATTTATTCCAGTAGTTTAATGCAGACATTCTTTCCTAATATAATCTTTGTAATGTTTGTGTTTCTCAACCTTTCTTAAACAGCCTTCCTTTTGAAGAGTGGAAGAGTTTATGTGACAGGTTTTGCCTTTGGGTCAGGATTTTAGTTTGGCTCCAGAGCCTACACGTGATCCAGTTTCCTGGTTGTTCTTATGTACTGTGCTTTGATTTACATCATGGATGGTTTTGGAGCACATAAACTGCTTTGCTTTTTGGTAAAAGGAAATCAAAGTACATGATCTCAATGCTGATGAGCCTTCAGTCCACTGGGGTAGAACCAAGCTAGTCTGAAACACTGGACATAATGTCTCCTTCCCTCCCCCTGAGTATCTGTAGTGCCACCGTCAGCTCCTCAGTGCTGAGTTTTGGTGTGTACATGGTTAACTAGCAGATGGAGACTGTGGGGATGCAGGTTGTCCCCTTGGTGCCCTGCCCATGGAGGGCCACAGTGGAGCAGTGATCCTCACTGCAACCTGTGGGGGAGTCCATGCTCTAGCAGTGTTTTCCTGAAGGAATAAAGCTTTTGGAGAGGACCCATGATGGCACAGGGGAAAAGTGTGAGGAGCTATTATGGACTGACCCTCCATTTCCCATCTTCACCAAAAGAGTTGTCAAGCACCGAAACAGGCTGCCCAGAGAAGTGGTTGAATAACCATTCCTGCAAGTATTTAAAAGACATCTAGGCATGGTGCTTAGGGATGTGGTTTAGAGGTGATCTTGGTGATGTTAGGTTAATGGTTGGACTCGATGGTCATAAAGGCCTTTTCCAACCAAAATGATTATGTGATTTTAATCTAACCTTAAGAAGAAGAAGCAAGTGATTGCTTATGATGGTGATTGGTAAATAATCTCACTTTTACCGTGACCTAAGATGTTTCATTTTGTTTTCACTCTTTGTCCTGTTGAGGAGGGAGAGTGAGAGACTGGTAGGGTGGACACCTGATAGCCAGCCAAGGTGAACCTGCCACACTTGTGTATCTGTAATATCTAGACAAACTTAAAAATAAATCAATTCTTTCAATCTTCTTTAACACATATTATTGGTCTAAATAATTTTGTTTGTATTATGGCCGTGAATAAGAGTTCCGTATCACATTATGTGAACAGTAGTAGCACCTTGTTTTACCATTTTTTTCATCAGATGAAGTTTAAGGTCTCTTAGTCCACTGTCAACAGCAGCATACAAATCTACTTCTTCCTCCCGATCTCTGGTGCAGCCGTTAGACATTCTGTAACAGGATTACTTCCCCCTCCTGCCCTGCAATTCTCTCTTTCTCATGGCAATAGTGTTGTGCAGCACCTCAAAGAATGGGATTGGAAAACCAGTTCAGCTGGATATTTTTCCTCCTAACTATTTTCCATCTTGATATGTTTCTTGATGCAGTTTACATCTCGGTTCTGCAAAAACATTTTACTCGCATAATGGAAAGAATGAAGCAGCATGGTCAGGTGAGGCATGCACTGAAGTGGGTGTTGCTGCTGGAATCATGTGTCAGGGAATGGATGAAGAAAGGCCGTATCTATCAGGATGGTGTTTAGGGATCTGTGAGATACAGATATGTCCCTTTAGATCAGACACTTCAAGTACAGACATGTACTTGAGTCCCAGACACTACGGTCAGTAAATATCTTTGTACATTTTTTTTCTTGATTTTTTCTAAAGAAATTTTGCCGAGTTCTTACATAGCAGCTTTTGCCTCGGTGGTTAGAAATGTTTAGTTTTTATTTAAGTTGGCATTGAGATGGCCTATTCCGTGTCACATGATTCCTGATTATACCTCTCTTTTGCCCTTTCTTCTGCTGTTAGGTCAAGTGGAAGAATCCTACAGCACCCAATTCCTTGGTCCTTTCACATCTAGAATAAATGTATTCCTTGGCCAAATGTCTTCCCTGAAGTTCAGCAGGCATTAAAACAAAAAAGAAAATCCAGAGATATGTAACTTCTCTGTTTCTGTGTGGAATACCAATTTAGCAATCAGTTAGAAATAAAACCAAAACAAATACCACCTCTCAGCCCCAAGAACCATAACTAGTTAGACTTTTTAAACAAGGTGACAAAAACACTAACAAGATAACTCAGTGCCTTTAATGTAACCGCTCTTGAAGAATTTGGCTTTGAAGCCAAAAAAATAGTAAAATGCTTCAGTCCCCAGTGGGAGAGGGACGTACTGAGAGTCAAGGGAAGGGCTGCACATGTGTTGTAAAGAATCTTAAGGGCATGTGGTACAGGGAGAGACTGAGGGGTCTTGGTGGTGCTTAGCCTGGAGAAAGCTCAGGGAGATCTTAAGAGTGTATATAAATATGTGATGCATGTTGTGAAGAGGATGGAGCCAGGCTCTTTTCAGTGGTGTCAGGTGAAAGGGCAAGAGGCAATGGGCACAAATTGAAATACAGGAATTTCCACTGAAACATAAGAAGAAACATTTTTGTTCTAGGGATGGTTGGACACTGGAATATGCTGTGTTGTGAGTCTGTTCTTGGTGGTGCTTAAAACCTTGTCCTGGGCAGCCAGCTCTAGTTTAATCTGCTTTGAGCAGTGGTGGTTGGAAGAGACAATTTCCAAAGGTTACTTCCAGCCTCGGATATTACATGTTTCTGTGAAATGATCAAACAAGAAAGCATTTCCTTCAGTTTTGCCTTTCCAGCTGTTGATTTTTCTTTGCTACAAATGGTTCAGCTGTTGGATGGAAGTGACTAATAGCTTTACAGTGAATTTGGCAGTCATTTCTCAAAGCATCCCTTCTGGAGGGGGCAAAATCCATTCTTTTTCCTCATTTAATTTCAAATTGATCTGGGTTTTTTTTTTAAGGGAGAGTGATTGGGAAAATTCTATGTTACTCTAGCTTCTTAGTGCTCGTTTCTGTCTAGTGCTACAGACTGAACGCTAGTGCTTCTCTCTTCTATTGCTCAATTTTTTCCAAACAGCAGCAGATTTTGATTTTTTTTTTAATTTATTTTTTTGATTTTTTTTTTTAAAAACTTGTGGCTATTCACTGACTTCAGAATGGGTGGATGGAAGCTCTGTGACTGATCATTTTCACTCTGCTGTAGCTTGGCAGAGCTCTAAGACTAAAGTAGTCTAGGGATCAGTTTTTGTGGAAGGCTTGGCAGAGCCTATGCTGGTGGGTTACATCTGGTCTGTCTCTGACACATTCTTTTTAAAAACAAAACCAGAATAACAGTAAAATGCTTGAAAAAGGGTAAGAGATTTTCATGAAGCTAATGGCATCTACCCAAGAGAGCTTAATTTTTTTCCTTTATAAAAGAGAATAGAGACAAGCACTTACCTTTTTCAGTGTACAAAATGTAGAAGTCAAACCAGTAATTTTCAGGCTGCCACACAGAGTTGAGCACAGTAGCCTTTATGATATAAAGTGTGTTGATAGCTGTACTCCAGAGATAAAATTCTAGATTGCCCTGTGTATTTTGATAAATGCATTACTGACCCTTTAACTTGTAGTTAAAAGATTTCTCATTTTCTTTCTCTCCTTTGTATAGATGGAAGGAAACAGACATAGCTTTCTCAGTTTTTTAAGCTGAGAGAAGATAGAATATTTTAGGAACAGACTGACAACTGGAGATACTAGGCTAAGTCCACTATCTTTTCCCCTCAATGATAGAGGCTGATAGGGTATCAGCAGCAGCCTTTCTTCATTGTTAACTTTCTAGTACATAGTTTCAAATTGTAACAGTGTGCAACAGAAGTCTGTGTAGTGATGCAGCAAAGTTTTTAGTTTTTTTTTTCTTTTTGTTTTCCTTCCACAGGTATCAAGCATGATGGGACTATGTGTGATACTTGTCGACAGCAGCCTATCATTGGCATCCGATGGAAATGTGCTGAATGCACAAATTACGACTTGTGCACAGTTTGCTATCACGGGGACAAGCATCACTTGAGGCATCGTTTTTACAGAATTACCACACCGGGAAGTGAAAGGTAAAACCTAACTTTTTCCTCATGAAATCAAGTAGAAACAGATATTTTATAGTTAGCTTTTAAACTGAACATTTGGTTACTGAAATTTGGATTAGGTAAGAGAGTGGCTTGAGGTTAGATTCTGTTTCTGGGTCTACCCTCTTGTGAAGGAGAACAGCTAGGATAACTCTTTATATCTTGGAAAACATGGAAATTTTAGGAAGAATGGAGTACAGGAAAAGGTTAGGATACAATTATTCAGTTTTGCTTAATTTCCTTGAGGTCTTCCTAGTTGTGTTCTCATATGGCAGCTTTAAAACAAAGGCGATTACCTCTACACTATATGTAATCAAAAAAGATTTGAAAATGAATTTCTGAATGTGAAAGTTTAATTAGGTTCGATAATAGTGTGGACAGACTGAGGGAAAATACCCTCCTTGAAGGTTATGGAAAACAGAATGATCTGGGAATAAATACTTGGAGTTGAACTGCTTAAACTGCTCACTACAGGAAGCAGAGGAAAAATGCTATGAAGGGTTGTTTTACCCTTACCTTGGTTTTCATAGTCTTAAGCATCTATTATCGTCTCTCAGTGGAGAACTCTAAACAAAATTGCATTTAGTGTGTTCTTGCGTAGCTGTTCTTGACTTAAACAACTTGTCTCAATCCAAAGCCCCTCTCTGTCATGATTTATATACCAGTTAAGTGAGAACAGTATTTAGCCTGCTGCTAAATACTTGGAGAGCTATGGAAAAACACTGTAAAGGCTACACGCTGTGGTGTCACCTCTGTGATATGTTTCCTGAATGTTCTTTCATTAAATCATCAAAATATTTTTCTTTAGATATGGTACTCATTTGAATGTGACATGTGTAAGACAACATTTATATCTGTCTTCTTCTTGAAGAAGTTAGCTTTACCAGTATGCTGTAAATTAGTGATGTGCTTTGATCAGTTCTTTTACAGTTAAGGGAAGTGGCTGGAGCACACAACCTGAGGTCTCACATTGTGTCTTGTAGGGTCTGTGTTTGTATTCTCAAGTGTCGCTTAAAAGTTTTAACTGTGGCTCAGATGCCCAGGTCAGTGGCTTAATCAAAACGTAAAAACTTTTTTGTTGTTGTTGGTTTTTTGGAGGTTCACACCAGTAGATTTAGGTACCAAATGGGTGTCATAAACTTATGCTCCACTGGAATGTTGAGTGCAGAAGAAGACTTAGAAAGTTGTACTTAGAAATGCTGGCTTAGTGTAATTAAAGAAGAATAGGTGACAAAATACAAATTTGTTTTCTCTTTATTTCTTTTTTAAAAGTCTTGTTGCTTTTGAGAATGCTTGCTAGACTTTTTTTCTTTCTTAAGCTGAAGTTTCTTTTGTAGTTTTAAGAGATTGGTTATGGTGAGTACAACACAAATTTTAGTTTTGAAGATACTTGTACACTGTGTATAATACTGCTGGAAATTTTTTGCATCTTGTCGCTTTCTCCCTTTCTTTGTTTACTGTCACTGAACTCTTATCTAGAAGGCAGCTTCTTCTGCCAAGGAGCTGTTTCTATTGGATCAAGCTTAGCTGAGAAAAAATGATGGAAGTTAACTGTTTCAGGGAGGAGAAAAGGGCAAAGCAGTGCTATTGAATTTGAGGGATGTCTCATAGAAAAAAGGGCAGGAAGCATGTAAGAATGTTTTGATGAAGGGAAGCATAAGCTCTTATTATTTTATTTTTGAGTCTGGGATATGATATGGGTGGCATAATGAAGTAATGTATGCAGGTTTGTGTCTCAGTTTTGTAGGTGTTGAGAACTTTTTAAGAAGCTTCTCTAAACAAGATTTCTTTGTGTTTTCAATACCTCTTCTATTTTTCTTAGAAAAAAAAATGACCAATATTTTCATGTGCTCTTTGCATTGATTCTAACAGTTGAACTTTCTCCTTGTGTGCCATCTGCTGGATGTTAAAAGTTAGCAGGAGGCTGAGAAATTTCCTGAAGTGGTCAGGAAATATTCCGAATGTCAGCTGAAAAATTGTTTTGTCTGGCAACATGTTCCTGGCATGAAGTAAGAAGCCTTGTTGCATGAAAATTGGTGACTTTTGAGATGATTATTTCTATTATTTCTAGTTAAATAATTGTGAACTATTCTGTTTAGGCTTATCTACTTTAGTCCTGTTGAAGTCAGAAGGAAAAGAAGAGGTTTGCTTTGAAAAACCACAATATGACTGAAAAAATGGATGCTAGTATATTGACTTAAATTTGCCAAGAGATGCTATAAAAAGCATGTAGAAAATAAACTGAGGGAGGAGGGAAAAGATGCTCTTAATAGCATAATTCTGAATAAAAGCGACGGGGCAGTTGTGGGGCAGAAGTATTGTCTTAGACTGCATCTAAGAGAACCAGAAATGTGTTTATATGACTGCATGTACTTTATTGAGTTTAATAATATAAGTACAGATCTATATGCAAGCATTTACAAGATAAATGCTGGTAATAGGAAGTTTGGAGAAAATTTGTTAGAATTAAAAACTAATTATAAACATACAATCCATCAGATTTTGGAAGCTCGTGGTTTCTTGTTTTATGTACTGCTTATGTGATTCATGCACTGAAATCTGCAGTTGTGGGTTATTTTTGTTTTAAGATGCTCTCCTTCTCATCCCCAAAGATTTGTTTTGGACTTCCTTTATTATCTTGACATTTGTGGGTTCTTCTTTTAATAACTTCAGGGTATTGTTGGAGTCTCGACGTAAATCTAAGAAAATCACAGCAAGAGGAATCTTTGCAGGTGCCAGGGTGGTGCGAGGAGTTGACTGGCAATGGGAAGACCAAGATGGTGGCAATGGACGTAGAGGAAAGGTAAAAATAAAACTAGTTTAAATAAGAAGATGCACCTTTTTGTGCTGGTATCATGGCCTCAGTGACCTTTTTAATTGTAGAGTAAAAATACAATCATAGAAGTTACTATTTTAATTGGGCAGACATTTTTTAATCTTATCCTGTAATACTTAAGCATTTAGAAAGAGGAGGGTGTGTATACAATAGCCAGTTCTTTTACATTTTAATTAGCATTTTTTACAACATCAGCACAGAACTTTTTAAATTATTAGATTTTTTGTCATGGTTGTTTGTTTAAGACTGACTTGTAACAACATTAAGATCTTGAGCATATTTCAGCATTGCTAGAGTGCTGATATAAAAACAGAGCTATCAAGAGTAGCCCTTTCTAGTCATTACTGCATTCTGTAGTCTTATTGCTTGTGGGCCAGCACATTTGTGTATCTCTTGCTCTTGGTGTTCAGTGCTGGCACCCTAGGGTTTTGTTTTTTACCTAATGATTATAGGGACTTCTCCAGTTTAAAATTAAAAGCTTTGTAAGTTTTGAGTGTGGATATTATGTTACTGGCTTAGAACAATATATGAGTGCTTTTGATGCAGTGCTATAGTAAAAATATTTGGATTTATTGAAAATTGTATGGAATGATAAGTTACTAATCATAACCCTTGCGTATTTTCCTTTTACAAGTTCCATTTACCTTGAGGACTAATGAAGGTTGTTATAAGTATGAACATACAACAGGCAGTTTAAAATGTACTGTGACTTCTATCACCAAATTTGAGAATTCAATGCCATTATATCTTGGGGACCTAGTGTTTTTTGTTGAATTTCTTTTTAGTACACTTAAACAGCATTTAAAGGAGAGTGAAAAGTTCCTGAAGATGATATTTAGCCTATTTTATATTCTTGTTAGCTTATTTTATATCCTAGACTTTTATGGAAGCCTTAGAACTTTTGGGGATTTCATTTTGAATGTTATTGAAAGGAAATAGTAAGTTTAAATCTCTTAAAGCAAGGGATATTTAAATGCAGCTTTTCTCATCTTGATTATTTACCCCTTCCCATGTCAAGATACATTGAAATCTCTGAAGCTTTGTAAAATAAGAGTCTTACCCTGCATGGTCTGCTTTGTGTACTAAATTTGTATTAGATGATTTGTTTGCCTGTACATCTGAAAATATATATAAATGCATATAAATGTTTTTAAATAAGGAAAAGTATGTTGTAGATAGCAGAAACACTATTTAAATAAATATAAATAAGAGTGAAAGCTAATTCTGGAAGCTTTTTTTTTTTAAGTAATGGGAGGTTTTTTTAAGTAATGTTTTCAGAATTTGGTGCTTGGCCTCCTGATTTCAGAAATGTCAGGGAAAGACATTTTCACTCTCCTTTTGTACTGGTGTTAAGCATATTGGCTCTGGAAATAAAACTTTGTCTCTTAACATAGTGTACAGCCACCAGGCTAATGCAGGTTAAACCAGACATATTGAAGCAATTAGAATAGTTTTTATCCTGTTTTTCTCAGTTAAATGCTGCTTCTGGTAAAAGAAAATGTATCAAAACATATCAAAGTTCTCTGCTTGTGTAGTTAGATAACCTACTAAATACACAAAAGAAAAACAGGCCTACAAAGCACTCGGGCTGCTGTCTTAACACACCTAGGGAACACTTGTATCAAGCAGAAAAGAACTTCAAAACAAATTTTATCAGGTTTAATAAAACTGCGATATCATTAATTATTTTGAAGAGATGAGTAAATTTTTAAGTTCAAATTGCGATTCTGAGTCTTTGCTCTAGAAACCATTTTCTTATTCTTACAACTGAATAGGTAACTGAAATCCAAGATTGGAGTGCGTCGAGTCCACATAGTGCAGCATATGTTCTTTGGGACAATGGTGCTAAAAACCTTTACAGAGTTGGCTTTGAGGGCATGGTAAGTATAAAAGAATACAAAGCATAAAATGCATGATGGGGGGAGGGCGGTAAGAATAACTTGTGCTTTATGGTCCTGCTTTATAATATGCTTTGTCAGTTTGCATGCTGGTAGTCAGGTTATTGTGAACCCAGCTGTAAGGGTCATGCATATGTATTAGTAAGAAAGTCTGATCTGGGAATTTATTAAATGTGAATAACTACAAGTTAAGAGTGGCTTTCTGCCCTGGTAAATATTTGCATCACACACGTTTGTCTTTCTGTGCTACTGTTGTGTTTAAGTTAAAATTCAGAAAAGAAGGGCAAGTGTAGTTACAAACTTTAAAAAAACCCTGTTCTTCAACTCCTGAACTCTTCAGTTGACTTCAAATTTTGGTGTGATTACTGCAAGATTTGCAGTTTTTAAATTACTGTCAACACTTGGAATCCTATCGAGAGCAATTTTCTTTTTGCAAATGGAAAGGTGTTGAATTAAATTATGACCTTAATTTGCTTGAGCACTAAATTTTTCTGTTTCTTTTTGAAGCTTTTCCAGTAACTTCTCCAGCTTTGGAGAGAAAATGGGTCAGACTCTAGCCCAAGTGCCTTCTGTTGCTGCGTTTTCTTATCCTAATGTGGGTCAAGGAAAGGTTACTTTGATTATCAACTGCTTAAAACATCTTAATTAGCATTTTCTCTGCATGATTTTTGTTTGATTGTGCAGAGGAAAACCATGTTAACTTAACATTGAAGTGTCATCTTGTCAGATGTGTAACAGTAATAAGATGCTAAACAGTGGCTAGTTACTTTTTTGAATGTAAACTACTTGGCCTTATAGCCTCACTTAAAGTTTATTTCTAAAAAATGAAAATAAATACCACTTTTGCACTCAAGACATATTTTAGGGTTACATTTTTCTGATGCATGAAGATGCTAGGGGTAAAATATGAGTGAGTATTAAATTATGTGCTTCATGGTCTCCCCCAGTTCTAAAGAAAATTCCTTATATACTGGCAAAAATTAATGTATGTTGTATTTTGTAGTATAACATTAAATCAATGTTTGCTATCTTCCTTCATGATACATGGAACAGTAACACAGTTACCAAATTTAGGTAGAATGAGATACAGATCAGCTGATTTTTGTTGTGGTGGTTGTTATGACTTCAGTTGCTATGTTAAAATTTTTGGACTACATAGTAAAAGTGCTGTGGAATCACTGAACATTCCTTCTGGCCTCAAGAAAAAAACAAATTTGAGATAAGTTATATTCTGTTTTGAGATAGTTATTCCCCTAATTAAAAAAAAATTATTTTATATTCAGCTATATTCTCTTTCCAAAATTTTGCCACTTCTGGAAGTTTTAAATATATCTGGAAGACTTCATTAAGTACTGCAACTGTAAATTTGAAGGGGTGAAGGTGACCCTTCACACAAATTTTGTAGAAATAGAAATATTTGGTCCATCAATTAAAAAAAAGTCTGTTAAACTGTGTGTGAGACTACATATATAGATGTTATATTTAGGAAAATAGAGAAAAAATATGTACATGTGGATGTACAGAAAGGATAATTTGAGGCTGTGTAAGTAGTGCTTACCTGATTGTAGTCCATTCCTACACTAATTTTATCTTTGATATTTTCATCAAATGCAATTTTCACTTCAGAAGAATGGATTCTTGGATGTGTATGAGAGTCATTTGAATGTATTGCTTAATTTTATAACTGATTAATAACTTAAGTGTACAATTCATGATTATGATTTACTACTATTTATGGGCTGTTATGTAAAACTGAGACTGTCAGAAAGTTCACGTAAAGTTGGGGCAAACTTGTTTTGGTACTTGGAAATTGGTTTAAAAGGTCCGGAGAATGTGGAATCAACAATACTCAAGTGTGTGTGCCCGTGTAAATACAGCTGGGAGAAGACCCTGACTTGCAAGTGGATAACACTTGACTCATGCTAATGGAGCTGATTAAAGAAACGCAGCTCATTATTGTAAGTCAGTGTTCTTGTTTGATAGCGGATAGGCTGCATCTGGTCCTCAAAATTAATCTATCTGGCCTGCCAGCTTTGGAGAGATGAGGATTGGCTGGTGGGGCACCAGGTGCTGGCTGAAAATTTGCATGTATTTGTAGTCAGATACTTGGAGGTTTTATTTGTGTTTGCTCTGTTTACATATGAAGTGGCTGAGAGGAGCATCTTGCGTGGTTTTTTTTTTTTTTTGGGGGGG
>VYXC01008332.1:597091-643556 GCA_013397175.1 Platysteira castanea
GGAAGTCTGACATTTAAATCTGCGAGGTTCTGTTGCTACAGGTGACAAATTTCCAAATTGAAATATGTGTTTATGATGCTGTTAGGTCAGATAAAATGTTTGCTACATCCTTAGTGACAATAAACTACTGTTGGCTAACATGGTTGGTTACACTACTCGTATTTCCTACCTATGTGTATTCAGAGCCCTGAGCCAAACTGAGCTGTTAACCACATAACCTGCTTTAGCAATGTGTGAGCATATCCTTTTTCAAAAAAGAGAGGTCATATGGAATTAAAAAGTTAATGGGAAGATTGTGATTTTGCTTTTTTAGATTGTCTAGATTTTATTTCTTCCTATCACATGAGCTGAGGATGCAAAGCCGGTAACTTCCAGTCGTTTTTGGTGGAAAATAGTTCCATCCGCAGGAGTGTCCTAAATCAATTCCATTATTTAAGAATCAGTTTCTTTCAGAATTTCTTTGCTCTATACCACTTGCCTTTTTTTTGCTGTGATTAGCCTCTCTTTATTTCTCGTTATGGAGAAACCCCCTCTGCTTTCATCTGCCTAGCCTCTGAAAGAAGTATCTGTAGTTATCATCCATCATTGTCACAGTAATCTGTAAGCCATCTGTGTTGGTGTACTTTTTTTCCTCAAATTCCAAATAGTGAGTGCATAAGGGAAGTTAGATTACCTGCCTCTGGGTGATCAATAAGTAATGTCTGTTCATCAACTTTTATTTGGTTTACCCATGAAGTTATTCTTTGAAATTGGTCTAGAGGATTTTAAGGATTACTTGTTACTACTTTCTTTTTTAAAATAAAAGCAAGGTAAATGTCTTGGTATACTAGGCATTGTATGTGAGTGTTACAAAATTTACCGAAATACGCCTTCCACTGCAGTTAAAACTGTCAGATCTGTAATGTCACTCAAATCTTCAGTTCTCTGGTCATTTCTCTTGTCACCACCACAATGAAAATAAGATATTTAGGAAGGAACAACAAGAATGTTTATTATTTTCTTAGTTTAGTGTCCTTCTATTTCTTCTGGGTGCTGACTGTAATTGTTTTAAAAAACAAAATCAAGAATTTTTGACCACCTTCAAGCAAGCAGCAGGTACTTTTTAATACATTACTTGTGGTATAAGTTAGAGGTCAGTAAGAAAATTAAGTGATCAGTTTTGGAATCCAGAGAGGAAGGAGATATTTATGTTTACCTTGTGCATTTTCTTTCATTTGTCAGCAGACTTTGTTTTGCTTCTTTTTGGTGTAGTCACATTTCTCCTGTAGTCTCAACCAAGTCAACTTTTTCATCTTTCTGAGTTGCGAAGAAAAATATTTCCATTAAGCAGAAATGTATCTATTGGTCATTTTCCAATTTTATTTATAGTATTAACTGATAAGGAAGACTGCATCTTCCTTTTAAAAAAAAAGTAACTCATGCAAAACTTTTATAAGTGCCTATAATAAATAGTAAGGTTATAAACCATTCACTCAGGATTTGCCTGAAGTCTGGTTTCCTCTGTAAACTGTTATTGTTTCTGTACCTCACACCTCTTTGTCATTTCAGTCACTTTCTCTACCATCTTCTACTTTCTCCTTTTATTGCTTCACTTTTCCCAGCTTCTTGAAACTGAGAGGGATTTGAGTTTATGAAATTTGAAATACAGCATTTCTTATAAACCTTTAGCTAAAACTTACGGATTTATCCAGTCTCTTGTTGCTGTAATCTGGTGACAAAGCAGCGTGCACTGAACTTTTTCCATTTGCTGCCTAAGGGCTGATTTCCCTGCCAAAAGCTATTGTGAGTTTAAAGACTTAAAGTGACCTTTTTTGTGTGTATTCCTTGCTACCTTGAGCAGCTGCAGCTGTGGCACTATTGGCTGGTGTATCTGTAAGATCAGTGTTAATTTGCTGCTGGTATCAGATGCTGTATCAGTGCATCTGGATCAAACATTCCTCTTTTTCTTAGCAGCACACCTAGTTTTGTTACCAAGTCTGTAGACCCTCCCTCCTTGGTTTTGATGGATGGCATTCCATATTGATTGGAATAACTTAGTAGTTATTCCTGTAGTCAGCTGCTCCTTCAGCTTTGTTTTCCTCCTCAAGGTCGGGGATAATGGTGCTTTTACACCATCTGCCAGCACTGCTGACTTTGCTCTACATTTTTTCATTCTCTGCAGTTTTATGAAGTTGAAATTGCTGCCTTTTTTTTCCTTGGTGTAATTGGATGGTATATCAAAGTAAAGTGTTACATTTCCTGTGTTTCCCATTTCACTGAGCAAGTTGTGACATCTATGTAATACAGTCACATACTGCTGGAATGCAGGTTTTTAGAAAGTGAAAGTGTGGATGTGACCAGAGTTCTCCATTGTAGGAAAAACCCATTACTATCCACTGCTGGTGTGCATCAGCTGTTACTACTGACCTGCAAGTTGTGTTGTGCCATATGTGGTTCCCATGCTGTTCCTTGAGCTCTCATTGATTGCCTGCTGAACTGGGGTTTCCATCTCTAACTGTACACAAATTCTTCAAAATCTATAGCTTATTTTTCTATTTCCTGAAAGAATCCTACATGGGGTCTATCAAATTATTTCTCCATCAAGTCATTGTAGAAAAGCTGATTTGTTCATCTCCACTATGTATTTACATTGCACCCAGCCTCACAGTTGTTCTTTTTCTGGTGGTGTCACTGTGAGTCTGAAACTTGTATTCTAACATCCCTTGTTTTGGTACTTCCCCTTTTGCACTTGCACGTGTCATCTCCAAACAATCTGTTATTTTAATTCATTCCAAAGTCTCAGGGTGACTCATATAACTTGTAGAAATCCCAGTGGCATTTTCTGAAGTGCAAAGCCTGGTTCATCCAGGCTCCATCCATGTGTGGTTTTGCTCCATGTGCACTAGGGGGGCCTCTTGCCATGCAGTCCTCAGAGTAGGGTGACCAGGAGCTTACCAATATCCCTGATTTTTTACTTAAACTGCTTGAGCAGGGGAGAGCTGATTTTCCTTTTCTGATAACAGCTGAGTGCTAGAAGGAAAATTGTAGTTGCTTACCCAGCTTTTGTGAGACTGAAATACAACTAAGTACAGTTTTCTGTCTTAAAACTCCAGAATATTGTTTGGGTTTGGTTATATTTTAAGGCATTTGCAGGCCTTTATCATGTTGATAATACTTTTCTTAGTAGTGCTGTTTGCCAAATTGCTGAAGCAACTCTGCTTATATGCAGTATATGAATTTGTTTTGTACTGCCTTAGTATCTGTCAGTGTCTTACCTTTCTGTGCGTTTTGGGTCCTCCATTTTTCTGTTGAAGGCTTCTGAGAAAAAAAAAAGAATGTTCCCTTGCTTTTCTGCAGTAGTTAGATCAGACTCTTGTTTTATTCTTTAGCAATCTAACATTGACCACATCATGTAAGTGAAAGGAAGACAGTTGTGAAGCTGGGGTTGAACACCAAGCTACCACTTAGTTTTTCAACCAAGCATATCATTATACTCTAGAAATAAACTGTGTGCAGGGCACAGTACAGGCAGGGTAAAATACATGTGCAGGTTTCTGGTTTTGGGTTTTTTTCTATAAAATTTAAGATACTATAACGCGCTTCCTAGTAATGTCAGCTGCAAAATTCTAATTAGCCTTTTAATGAACATTTTTTTTCTTCTGTTAGGTTTTAGTCATCATTCTTCTCAGTGTATTAACACTTATGGTAACACAAGCGATCTTTCACCCTGATTTGCCCAGCAGGGAGGAGTACTTTTTGGATGCTTCTGCGCTCTATTCTTAGTGTTCTGAAGAATGTGACAGCAGCTTTTGCATGTGCACCCCTCCTCGTCTCCTTCACAGACAGCTGGTTGTTGCATGACACGGAGGGCTTGTATTCAGTGGGTGAGACCCAGTGCTCGCGGGCACATTCAGTCTCCCTCGTTCCCTGGGAATGAATGAGTTTGCCATCTGGGATGGTCCACGCAGCCCCTTTGTCTGCGGCCGAGCTAAACCCAGCACCTGCCCACCGGGTGGCAGCATCCTGTCGCAGGCCTTCTGCTGCTGCGCTGAGCAAGCTCTTTCTCTGGTTTCTCAGGGGATTTGAAGAGCAGCTAAATCTCATTATTTTCCTCTGGTTCTCTTCATCATTTTTCTAAAGTGGCGGTACATTCTTCGTAGATCAGGACATACACTGAATTTTGTATTGTTTCTGGCTGCTTAGCCCCCTGTTGCCAGGGGTGGTATTGTGCTCATCAGAGCCTTGATGATTTGGAAGACTTCAGAGTTTTTGTTTTAATCCTTTTGCAGGAAGACAGTCTGTCAATAAATCTTGGGGTAAAAGAATTGTTCGAGTATTTGTTTAGTTGTGGTTAATTTTATCATTACCACCACCTGTCCCCTACTTCCTCCCCCATGCCATAGAATATTCTGACACATTTTGCAGTTTCCGATCTCCTTCTCAATTTATTGTGCACACAAAAATGCCCTTTGTTTAGTGAGAATTGTTTCATAAGGAACAATGGCAGATGGTAGCCATTTGGAGTTCAGTATTACACAGGGAAAAAATCTAAAGGAGAGACTTACAGAAAATCCTCTGGCTTTATGAATAGTAGTTGGTTACCACACTTGAAATTTCTCTTTCTCATAATATGAAACAGTTTTATGGAGGATGAGCTTTAGAACTTTTCTCTTTTAAAATAATGTATTTAGTTCAGTGTAGTGCTTTGTTGGTTTAAGTAATAGCCTTCTGCATGTTCTTAATTGAAAAGTTTTATTTTATAGAATTTGAGTGACAAGTTTTCTCCAAATTAAACACGGATCTGTCAAAAAGTGTTGGGAAGAGTGGGCAGCACTGGCAGGCATTAAAGGATGTTTCCTTGCTTGTGTTCACAGAATTCTTTTTTAAAAGGAAAAATAACTTACTAGAACAATGCAAAGGTGCTTTGTGTTATTTTAATTCCTGTCTTTGAACTAAAAATGTCTCATCCTTTATAGCCTCTTATATTTGTAAAGGTTATTGAAGTCTTGAGAATGTCAAGGCTGATAGATTGGAAAGCACTTGAGATTGCATGCGTCATGGGACATGTTTTTTGTACACATAATTTTCAGCCTTTCTTACTTAAATATTTCAGTTCTAGTTTCACTGACCTGGAGACTCGGTCACTGAGGACTAAAGTTGTCTCAATCTCTCTCTGTAGTCTGACCTGAAATGTGTTCAAGATGCAAAAGGAGGCTCTTTCTACAGAGACCATTGTCCTGTGTTAGGTAAGTTGAAGATGAAGTAAATACATGTCGATTTGTATTAATTATGCTCACTCTGGATTTCTCTGTCCTTTTTAAATGTCATCTAAAAGGACTGTCCTTACTAGTGAAATGTAAATAGTAACATTTCTATACACTAAAGATAAATTGTCATGCTTTTCTAAATTGTATTTGGTATCAGTGTGCCAAGGGGATGGCAAGGGAGCTTTTAAGTGTTCATTAAGTTATAAATTGTGTTGTGTGCACTGTATTTCTAGAAAGCAAAACATAGCTGTGCATTCTTATAAAACTGGCTTGAATAGTCAGAGATGTTCAGTGAAGCAGCCTGTGTACATGGCCATAAACAAGAGTCACTTGAACATACGCTATAACCTGTTATTTTGTAGTAATAGTGGTGTGTGTTGTGACATCCTGGTTCAGATTTTCTGTATCAACTGTTGCACTGACTCATTCCTCTTAGTGTCTTAGTTGTGCTGTAGACATCTACAGAGTAGAAAAACTGATTGCCAGATGTTTTGGGTTTTTGAAATACAGGCAAATTGGGATAAAGGTTGTAGATCATTGGGCACAAATGTACCAATTATTAATGTGCATTTCCTTGGCAAAACACTTGGTTGTAAAACTGTATACTATAGTAAATTTTGCTTTTCTCTGAGTTTCTTACTATAGTTCAATGCTTAAAAACCCTTAGCAGATAATGCTGGTTTTTCTAAAGTGATGATAATTTTCTGTTTACAAATCTTAATCTAACCCCTTGTGCAAATGATTGAGATATGACCAACAAGCACTTTTGTTTTATTGACACCAGAGCTTTTGTGTATCCAGATGTCTAACACCATATGATAGCTTTTAAGATCCCAGTTAGAGCCCATAGTGGAGCTTGTCACAAGTATTAGCATTTGCCAGTGTCGTTGCTATTTGCCTTGAAAACTCAACAAGAAACACGCAATTCCATTGCCAGAGTTTCAGAAGTTTTTTAATCTGTTGGCCGCTACAGTTGCAGAGACTGGTGTTGAGTCACCATCCCTGGAAAGGTTGAAAATCATGTGGCTAGGGTACTTGGAATGTGGTTCAGTGGTGAGCATGGTGGTTGGACTTGAAAATCTCCAAGGTCTTTTGCAACCTTAACAATTCTGTGAGTCTCAGAAATTAACTTCTGTTCTTTAAATTGCCTAGAAAGTTAGTATGGTGATGTAAACTTTTTTTTTCTTACTCCCTTTCAGGTGAACAAAATGGTAACAGAAACCCCGGTGGGCTGCAGATAGGTGACCTTGTAAACATTGACCTTGACTTGGAAATAGTGCAGTCTTTGCAGCATGGTCACGGAGGATGGACTGATGGCATGTTTGAAACTTTAACAACAACAGGAACAGTTTGTGGCATCGATGAGGACCATGACATTGTCGTACAGTATCCAAGTGGCAACAGGTTTGTTAGATAGCCTTCATCATTGCATCTAACAACTTCCCTTGACTTCAGTGGCTGTGATTACTTGGTGCCAGAAACTTTGTCTTCTTCTTTTGTGTCTGTTAAGATTTCCTTCTAGATAGGTAATGAGGACTTATCTTTGAGGATGCTTTGGTGGGAAAAGGAAGTTTGCTGCCTTTCTCACTTGGTGAAAATTTGAGTCCAAAATAAGAAATTATGTTCTGGACTATCTTATTTGCAAAATGTAGTGTTTTAAGCAGTAACTTCTTTTTTAATTACACATTATCTATCCCATGGTTTCAAGAGGAAGCGTAATAGCAATTCATTTTGGGTTTTCAGGAAAATCAGTTAAGACAGGTGACGAACTTTGGGGGATCTTGTCTAAACTAGAGTCACCTTGGCGTGATCCATATCTAACCTTTTATTATTCAAAGGAATGTTAGTTTATGTAAATACAGACCAAGAATATGAGGCATTGGAGAAGCTAGAACCACTCCCTGCAAGCAGTTAGGTTTGAATTTTGCTTAGCTGCATCCATGCTAACAAGATTCAAACCCAGCTGTACAGCTGGGTTTGAATCTGATATGGCCACATGGTTTTCTGTTCTCTTGCTCTCAAGTATTTGGCTTACCTTTAAAAAGTAGCTAGTGAATAGAATGTCATTTGAGTTGTATATGGAGCTTGACCTGTTCAGTTTGTCCAGAAAGAACTAACAGTGCATTATTCGTTCAGGATTTCCCTCAAGTTACTGTTTGTTAATATAGCAAAGTAATACAGAACACAGCTGTTTTTCCAGCTAAAGGGTTGCAAGTGGCTTTTTTTCTGGCAGTCATGTCAGCAGAGTCAGTGACAGGAGCTGCTGTGTCTTGTGGTCTCCTCCCTGACTAAACAGCTAAATGCTTCTAAATCAGTAAAATTTATAGTACCAATAGGATAGTTTGATTGAAAATTGAGGTATGACATCCATTTAGTTGAAGAGTGTTTTTATAACTTAATGTTGCATCTTTGAACCTGGAGGGAGGGGCCAAAATTCTGTGTTCTTCCCATGTTGTTTCCTGACAGTTCAGTCCTTTGTGAGACAACTTGGATCTGCTGCTTTTCAACCAGTTACTTCCTATCCCCGGAAAAATAAATCACCTGTATAGCTACTTTCAGGACTTCTACATTGCTGTCAGCTTGCTTCCCCTTAGGCAGGAAAGTTCTTAATTGCCTTTACAAATGTATTTCCCTGAAGATTATCCTTGAAATTAATTAATGGGCCGCAATTAATGAAATAATGAGCCACAGGCAAGTTTATGGACAAAAAATGGATAACAACAAATATAGTATCCATAGTATCCAATCACAGAAAGTTTGTAGGCATACAAGCAGAAACTTATCCAACAGATAATTTTTAAACATACGTTTTGCTTTGTGTTTAAAATCTACTTTAAATGATTCATTGTTTAGGTGGACATTTAATCCAGCTGTTCTCACCAAGGCCAACGTTGTTCGAAGTGGAGATGCTGCTCAAGGTGCAGAAGGAGGTACCTCTCAATTCCAAGTGGGTGACCTCGTTCAAGTATGTTACGACCTGGAGCGAATCAAGCTTCTCCAGAGAGGCCACGGAGAGTGGGCTGAGGCAATGCTTCCAGTGAGTAGCTGTGTGTTTGCATCCATAGAATGGTAAAGCTTGTACAGTATTTCTAGTTATGATTGGTAATATACCTGGAGGCTGTGGGAGTCTGAAAGGTATTTTCTTTTAAGTTAGAGAAAGTGTATTACATCAAACGCAGTGTAATATTTGCTCAGGTGTAGCTGTCTGCTTAGCCTAATGCAACCTATCTAAAGGTAGTAGTGACTGTACTATTAAACAATGGACTTCATAAAATTCATATAAAACAATCAGATTTCTGAATATTTTATTTATTTGTATTATTTGCATTTGATGTTTTCTTTAATTCAGACTTTAGGTAAAGTTGGTCGGGTTCAGCAGATCTATTCAGACAGTGACTTAAAGGTAGAGGTTTGTGGGACATCTTGGACCTATAATCCAGCAGCTGTCTCAAAGGTGGCATCAGCAGGATCTGCTATAAGTAATGCATCTGGTGGTAAGTTTGAAGAATTACCAGTAATATATGTATGGCAAGTAATTGTGTTAATTAACAAATTGTTATTAGGTATTAATACATTGTTAGTATGCAAGGTTAATAATAGACTTGGGGTTTAGGTAATTGTACTTTAAAAAGATGGGAAGAAAAAGCTTGCAGTCAGTATGGAGATGTTGTTATATTGATCAGGTGCTTCTGTTTGGTCACAGTGCAGGGGTGTCTTTGGAGGTCCACTCTAAGGACTTCAAAATGGTTGGAAGGGACATTAGATTGAAATAGGGACTAAGGCATGAAGAGGGTGTCACTGGCAGTAACAAGCAGCCTCCATATTTAATAGGTGGTTTAAGATAGCAAGCATAGATGAGGGATCTGTTGCAGGTGGTTACTCAGGATGTTTATTTCTTTAAAATTTCTGTCTTAAAATTTAGTCAGACATCCTGTGACTAATTACAGTGGGATTTTTTGGTGTCTGTGTAATCACACTTCAGTTTTGTTGAACATGCTGCCATTCGTATAATAACAAGGCAGAAAGACTGTCCAGTGTGTTTTATGTTCTGTTGGCAGTTTCACAGATCAATTGAAACTACAATTTTTCCTTTTTTTAGTCATAGTTAGTTGTTTTTTTCTCTTCACATATTTGCTTTAATGCCAAGAAACCTTTCTACATAGTTTTCCAGATTTTTTTCCTAAGGAGGCATAGATGCAGTGAGCTTTCTCAATAAAGAACCAAGTCACAGTGGCCATAAAACTATCTAGAAGAGTAATACAACTTAGTGTTTCAAATCACAGAAGACATGCTATACTTGATGTTAGAAATTTTGTTACAGCAATACATAAATTCATGTTTTTACCTTGTCCCCACCCTTTTGTATTTTGTGGGAGAAAAGCTATTCGTGGTTCAATCGTCTTTGTTCTGAAGTGTCTGATGTGGCAGTCTGCACTGTCTAAGGGACACTGGGGTGCAGCTCTTATTTCAAATTCAGTAATATTTTACAGCTGCCATTTTATGGTGGTTTGTGTATTACCATGTACATGGCCTTAGAAACACAACAAATGTAGCCAGGTTTTTTTCTATTCTTGTGTCATTAGAATTGTAATCTTAATTGTCCTTTGTTTAACAATTACAGAGAGATTGTCCCAGCTATTGAAAAAATTATTTGAAACCCAAGAATCTGGAGATCTCAATGAAGAATTGGTTAAAGCTGCTGCCAATGGAGATGTTGCTAAAGTGGAAGACTTGCTAAAGAGGCCAGATGTAGATGTGAGTGTTCTGTTTTGGGAGTACCTCTTTTCGGGACCTGTAGTACTAAAGGAAGTGTAGCTGTCCTGAATACTCCTTGCCAGTTGGTAGTGTGCCTTCCTAGAAGCAGTGCAGCTAGTTCCAGTGTCTCTTCTCCCGTTTGTTGTCCTATGAAATGTGTGTGGGCTCTGTGAACATAGAGCTGTACATACTTTCTTGCTGGACAGATTTTGTATTCTTTCGTCTGCCGTGAATTAAAATACTTTTCAACCTCTGGCTGCCAGAGTCGGTGCAGAGACCAAATGTTCACAATTACTGAAGGGTCTTCAAATTCTTCTGTTTCAAGGGGGATAGAAGGAAGGAGGGTAGATTTTTCAGGATGTTTTTTGTTGTTGTGACGTTTTGTTTTGTTTTATTAACTCACAAGGATCATCTAATCTGTTCTTGTTCAGAATCCTTTTACCAACTTGTCTAATCATCTAATACTGAGAAGTCTAAAGGAAAATGCTTAATAATCATAGGACTTCATTTAGGAAACATATTTTAAAGTCACAGTTTTTCTCACTACAGAAGTAGTAATGCTCACATTTAAGAGTCTGAACTTCTTCAGTTTTGAGCACTGATTTGTAGTTTAAGATTTTGCAAAACATGGTGTTTGTTCAGACTCTCTCCTGTTGTTGCCATAAATTAGGCAAGGAAGTTACATGTACTGTAGAGCAGAGAGCAGGTATAAATCTGAGACTTGTTCTCAAAAATCTTGCCTTTATAGGAGTCACCCAATGATGGATGTTTTTAATCCAAGTATCATTAATGTCTTAATGTTTGTTATAAATCTATTTCTTCTCCTCTCCTTCAATCTAGCTAATACTATAGAAATGAAATAGAGAAGATGTAGGAGATCATCTGTATGTGCCAGGAAGGCAGCTAAGAATTGTTCATCTGATTCTATGATAAGTGTGCTGTTGCTTTAAGTCTTCTACTGCTGAATAGCCTTACAGATATGTGTGTGTGTCTTGCAACTCACCTCCAAGTGTTGGTGTTCCAGGTGAACGGGCAATGTGCTGGACACACAGCTATGCAAGCTGCAAGCCAGAACGGCCATGTTGACATTTTAAAGTTGCTTCTGAAACAGAATGTGGATGTGGAAGCAGAGGTAACCTAAAAATTTCAAAATATGCTTCATGTGTCCTTTAACTTTGTTACATGCATGGCAATTCTACTTGACTTGCCTTCTTTTTAAATGTAAGAGAGATGTGTAAATGTGTAAAACTGCTTTTATTATTGTGATTGTATACCTAAATTAGACTCCTACTAAGAGTATTATAAAGGGTCAATATCTAATTCTTTAACACTTCTTATTAAATGAAATACAATACTACCATAATAGAGCTATGTAAGCCAGTATGCGATGAAGCCCCTTCTTTCTTTCCTTTGTTTCATTTCAACAGTAGAATGCAATTGGAACTCTGCCTGTGGCATTGAGGGAAAAAGATGTCAGATGCTGCATCTCCAACTTCAGATGCTTGCCATGCTTCTTATACAGCGTTCAGTTTGGAGAAATCTTTCAATTCTTAACTAAAACAAGTTTAAGCAGAAAGTAATAGCAGTATCTTCGGGTAGGATCTGCCAGCTCTGCTTCCAGATTTTCAGTGCCTTTTTTCTTAACTTCACTGAAAATTGAGGGGTTTCTCTTGTTTAGGCTTTTTAGAATAATTGTTTGTGAGAATCATCTATCAGCATACTGTGATACTTGCATTTTGAGTTGATTTTTACTCAATTATTTACACAGAATGCACTTATATTGCAACCATTTCTCATTTTGTGAGGCACAAGAAGGATCTGTCAAATTTGATTTATTAAGAATAAAAATTGAAGCCTAGCAGAATGCTGAGAAACTAATTCTGCACCCAGTTGTTGGCATAACAGAAAAATAACTTCACATGCTTGGGCATCTAGCATTATATTGTATTTGATACACAGACATTATAGAACGTTAAAACGTTAATGAAGCAGTGTCATTCTTGGAACCAACATTATTTTTATGTTTAGAGATACACCATTAATTTTTAAAGATTTCCTGCTTAATTGCTAAGGATGACTTAGATTGATGCAATACATACTTGCTGTGGTCTGATTTCTGTGAAGTAACTTCATTTTAGAAGTAGTGCTTTCACTGCAGTACAAATCATATACTGTTAAAATTAGACTAAACTGCTTTTCATCTGTACTGTGGTGTTCAGAGCTGCCGTGTTAATCAAGTAGTGAACTGAAGAAAGGGTTTAGAAGCATTAATAAGGTACGTAGAAGCACTCCTTAAACAGTTTGAAGGCAATACACCTGGTAATCTGCTAGCACCAGAATGGTGAAGAGTTTCATATTTGCTCAGGCTTCAGAAGCACCATCACAGGAAAACAATTGTCAGGGATTTTATTTGACTTTTAAAGCCTTTTTCACATAACTGTGTTGCTTAAGTGAAGGTGGTATTCCCACTTATATAATTGCCTTGGTTATCATAATATTAATAATTCTAATAATATTATTAGTAGTTATATTTTTCAGGCTTTAAAACTGTAAGCTGTTTATAAATATTTTATATATTTATAATGTTTATAAACATAATTGTTTATAAAACGCGCAGATCCAGCAGAGTCATCACATTAGGCAGAGAGCAAAAATTTAGTCCGTTTACTTCACTTCTGTGGTCTTCGACATGGAAGCAACGGATAAAAATCCTTACTTTCCTTGCTTTATAGCTAAGTTGGATATTCTTACATTTACAGTCATTACTGCAGAGTATGTACATTCATGACAACATTTTCTGGGGATACCGTCATTGTTGTCTTCTGTGTTTCTCTCTGATGTCTTAATGTAGAGTACAAGTGGCCTCTGTGTAGTCAGAAAACAGTTTGTTATTGACATAACTCAAAAAACCTGATGTAGATGTTACGTGGTAAAAATATGTAACCTTCTAGGCTGCAGAAATCAATGGTTGTCAGTTATTATATTGACAGTACTAACAATATTATACTGTTGGCATGTATAGAAACATAGTGCTTTTAATATTTAGATTTATATGTAAATATAAGTCTTAGGACAGATGGTTTACTAGATGCTAGCTTTTTCTAGGTGAAACATTGCTATTGGATAGGATTTAGCTTCTGAGATTATTTGTTTTGATGATCTTGGACCTCTGCTCATTAAAGTAGGAGTTCTATACATTAAGACTTATTAAAATCAGGGGGTTGTGTCTCAAAATTGAAATATGTTAAAACATAAACATTCAATAATTATATGGGGTTCATTCATAAATATCTTGTACTTTGCAGACTGCAAATATGAAAATGAATATGTAAATACAAGTCTTGTAGCAGTTTAGGACTACTGGCACACTCTTGATAAGGTTTGCCTTGTAATGATCATTACAACCAGATGAAAAATACAGAGAAGTTCTCATTTCTGATCCTTTCCCCTTCCAAATGGGCAAGCTTTGGCTTCTTTTGACTGTTTGTTCAGGTTAGATGAGCCTGAGAAGGAATCCTGCTATCTGAGAAGGCAACTTGGTAGCATGAGTTGATTTGGAAGGAATAAAAGTATCTTTTCAAAAGCTGTTGAAAGTGCTATTTAGTGTCCTGACCATTTGAAAACCATATCCTTATTTTCAAAAAGGTACATTTGAAAATGAGGGGATAAGTCTTCTTCCACAGTTTTAAATGCTGTAACTAGTCTCACTGTGCAAATACAGTTTATGCTAAGAGCTATTAATTTTTGCATTGGTGTAAAATGTATTAGAAATGTGTTCTATATAATAAAAAATACTTTTGAAAGATGTTGCTGAGGAAGCAATTTGAAACTAAGCTAACTCAGGAGAGCCAGTGAGCCCTTGATAAGTCATGGATTTTATTTTATAATTTTCAGTGTTTCCTTTTTTTCAGAATTGAATCCTACAAATGGATGGTTATATTAAACTATGCACAAATACTCAGTTAGAAACTAGCTTATGGAAGTTACTTCATCATGTATAACTTCCATTTTACTTTTATCTTTTGTGTACTGACATTAATGCTGAAATCACGTGATTGATATTTTAAAATGTTTCATACTGTACAGTCAATTTTTATGAATGTTAAAATAGCCTAAACTGACAAATTTGACTTTCATACTTTAATTCTCAGTTTGGGTGAAACTGAAACAAACTGAATCAGAGTTTTAATGCTGTGAATCATCATCACGGAATCAGAACTTCTAGTTAATATCATCATCAATCACAAATTTCCTTTGGAAAATGTTTATTAAGTGAAAACTAAGACACATAATAAATCCCAATAAATATTTAACCTCATTGTATGAACAAGGGAATACATCTTGCACTATGATTTGGAATCTGTAAGGCTTCCCAGATTACAGGAAGAACTACCCTGGGATATTAAGTGTAATACTGTTCGGGCATGGAATTTTTTTGTGGGTTTTTTGGTTGTTTTATCTTGTGTTTTTTCTTGACAGTGGTTGTTTTGTAGTAGAAACCCAAATGAATCCATTTGAGTTTGATGAACACATCACACAAAGATTCAGTGCAATAGTTGTGTATGTTGTAGACTATCATATGTTGTAGAATATGTGTTTATATATGAAGTGATTCTTCATCCTCTTTTGCTGCTGTTTGAGCAATTATTTAATTAAGTATTTTTATGGTATCATGGTAGTCTAATTTTTTTATTACATCAAATATGGACAGTTGTTAGTTGAAATTAATCTTCTTGTTTAAATGCAAAGGAAATGTGAAATTTACTGTGTCAAATGAATGTTTCTCCTTTAGGACAAGGATGGAGACAGGGCCGTCCATCACGCAGCCTTTGGTGACGAGGGTGCTGTGATCGAGGTTTTGCACCGAGGCAGCGCAGATTTGAACGCTCGCAACAAGCGCAGGCAGACTCCGCTCCATATTGCTGTCAACAAAGGTCACCTGCAAGTTGTCAAGACTTTACTGGACTTTGGCTGTCATCCCAGTCTCCAGGTAAGGTAAATTTTAAAGTAGGTTCACTTTTCAGGTATTGAACTGTATGATTTGCTGCATGTAGGTGATAAAAGTTTATGGAAAATGGGATTGAAAGGAAAGACATTGTAAAGTTTTCTGTCTCAACCTTTACCCCAACATGTGATCTGCTATTACAAAAATGCGATTAAGTCTGTTTCTTGACAGCTAGGTTGACACCTGGTTTATTCGAGACCATTGATATTAATTGGTATTTTCACAGACTGTAGTTATTTCTAATTGTTAACCTTCCCTCCAGATTAATTACTTGTGTATCGAACCCATAACTGTTTGCTCTTTCTGAAAGCTACCGTTTAGCAGGCTGATGATACTGTGGAATGTGTTGTTGAAAGAAATCTTCAATTTTTTTCCTAAATGAACCTATCATTGATAGAACTATATAGTCAGATTCACTTTCAAATATTCAGGTTTTTATTTAAAAAGCACTCATGCCTAGGACCTCAAGTACTATAATTTCACAGAGAATTTCATCTGTAATGAAGGTGATGGAAGCAGCAACATAAGTGCAATGTCCTGTTTAGAAAGTAGAGTGGGAATGTGCTATCAGATAAGCAGATATCCTCACTGCATTAGTAAAATAAATGAGAATGAGTAAATTTGAAGAGATTTGCATTGGAAAGAAGAAGCTGTAGTAGCCTGGGCACATCAAGATAATGCAGTAATAACACTTTCAGCTTTTGTTTTGCCATGTCAGTAGTCAGATTTTTTGAAGCTGTATATCCACGTAAAAGAAGATGAGCCAAAACTTCTTTGAAATTAGTGAGCATACTGATTGTTCATTTATCTCCTACCTGACTCTTAAGCTACTGTCTTGGTCTTGCTGAGGTTGAGCTGTTATGTCCATCCAGACCCTGTTTAATATTTGTTGAACAGTAGATGTAATAAGGAATCTGATGTGCTGAGACCAGTAAAGGGTTGACTGTTAGTCACACAGGAATGTATGGGTAGCCAAAGTGGATTTGCCTGAGTTTAAATTACAGAGTTCCGTTTCAGTTGAAAAAGTCAGGAGAATGGTGCTATGATGCTCCATCTGGAAAAAGAATTGCTGTTGAAAAGAATGAACTTTCAGATTCAGCATGTGTGCTGAGGAACTGTGGTGTGCAAATGTGAGTAGGTGATTGATTTGGTCAGTGAGAACACAGGGGAGTAAGACTGAGGCATGATTGGAATTTAACTCGCCATCGTTCTACTACTGCAGCCACTTCACTGTGTAAACAGAAACATATGTTAGTTTGTAAACAGGAAATTCAGGAAATATGGTCAGTTAAATGAAATAAAAACTACATGATTTAGTTTTGGCTAATTGGTTCACACTGGTTCAAGTGTTTCCATATTCTGGCATTTTTTGTTTGGCAGGTTTTGATTCTCACTGTAGAGATCTGTTTTCGTACTAATATATTGCTAAAATGTTCAGTTTCTGTGTTAGTCAGCTTGCAGTTGAGTCAGTGTTGGTGACAAAAGACTTCCTGACTTATATGGTGCAAGAATTTTAATGGAACATAAATCTAGAGATTTTGCCTATGTAGCTGCAAATAAGCTTAAATGGATGTGTTTTCTTGCTGTTAGTCTAGGGCATTCCTCTTCAGTACAGCCATTTGAGTCCTTGAATATGTATAAAATGCTTCTAGGAGGAAAAAGTATTTTTTCCTTATTTGGGATATTTGAAAAAAAAAAACTTCAAGCTAGAAATATAAATTCTTTGCCTGTTCAATTATGCAGTCAAGTATTATCATGTACCTTGTGTAATATAATCTTGTATTAGCCATAACAAGTTAAGAGCTTTAAAGTTATTACTTCATGACATTGGGGTTTGCTTCATGGAAAATGATCTGCTTCAGTTAGAACAACAGATACGCTATGTTTAGTACTTGGATTACATTTTATTTTGATTTGCCTATGCTTTTATTTCACACTGTCATTTTGGTATTGTCTTTTACATGGTTAATGACTGGCTTAAACTTAGCATTTATTACTCAAAATTCCATGCCTCCTTTCTCCTCACTAGTCTTCTCTCTGTCATGTAAGTTTTAGTTGCTGTCCTGTTACTCGTAAGTTGTAATTTGGGCATCAACTCCATCTGGATAAGAAGCATAGAGAAGTCATTATCTACCTCAGTGTCTTCAGTACTATGGGATGCAGAGCATAGTTCTGGCAGTAGTGTGAGTGTACAATTGTGGAGCCCAGGGTAGGATTTCCCACTGAAGCATTTGCAAAACTGGAGCAATATGAGAAGCAGCTTGCTCTAAACTCTGCAGTATAGCAACACTCCCAGGTCTGTTTCGTGTTTGTGTAGTCAGTTCTCCCAGTGATATTTTAGCATCTTTTTAATGTGGATGCATGCAAAAATTGACGTAAACTGTTTCTGGTTTTAGGATTCTGAAGGAGACACTCCACTTCATGATGCAATAAGTAAAAAGCGTGACGATATCCTTGCTGTACTGTTAGAAGCTGGAGCAGATGTTACTATCACCAACAACAATGGGTTTAATGCTCTTCACCACGCTGCACTACGAGGAAACCCTAGGTACAGAGTTCTTTTTTAAGATTATTTTTTATCATGTGTAAAAGGAAAACAAGTGCACGTGAGGGTAGAACTATGGTATTCTTTCAGAAGATCCTTAAATCTGCATGTAGTTGTATTTCTTAAATGTTGATGTTGCTTAGCTATGCATCTTTCTAATGCTTGGAAGCCCTTACTAGAGTGAAGCTAGGAGTCTGCTCAGTTTAGTGCTGTATTCAGCTAACTCCAAATTCCTGAGAAATTTCTTGTCATGGCTGTAAAATTTTGCCAATTAAAGTTTTGATAAATAAGTTAATAAGTAAGATCTTGAAGATGAAATCTTGAAATAGGATAAAAAATAGTAAATACTGCTATGTTTCCCCTCTTGACTATTGGAATTGGTAAAGGGATTTGAATTTTTTATAAATACTTATTTATGGATAATTATTAAGTAAACTGTACAGTTATAAAGCACTCAGGATTGTTGCATTAGATTATATTTTTTCATTATATGAAACTGTTAATTATATTTTCATAGAAGTATATCTAGAAGGAATTTTTTTCAGCTTTTATATAGCAGTTCAGCTGAAGAAGTTCATTTCAAGGCATAGTTTGTTTTATACTAGCTGCATTCTATATGTCTACCTTCAATTTTCAGTTAAGATGGCTTTTGAAAACTCCTGCATCGATAGAAGGAAAGTTGTGTTGCTGATTTTGTCCTGGGGTGGAGTATTCAGTATAGTTTACACAAAAGAAGAAATGTATGTGTTTGCTTGTTTACTACTAAATTCAGCTTTTCAGCTGAGAGAAGCTGGACAAATAAGGCTGTAAATTTGTATAAATTCTGCCCATATTCATATATGGGATGAAAATCTAGGTTAGTCTCTTAGAACATAGCTATCAAGACTGATAGTTGAAAAGTAAACATAATTATTTATCTATGTCTGTGGAATGGAATCATTTCACAAGGTAGAAGTACTGGTCGGAAGGATGAATAAATGTGTTTACCATTTTCTACAGTACTTATAAGAGGTCTTTAAGAGAACATGTCAAGGACCAAGTGAAGGGAGCTTATTTTTGGCATTCAGAAGACAATTCTTTGAAGTCTGACTTGGTAATTTCTTCCTGTAATGTGAATTCTTCATACTTATGTAACAGCGTTAGCAAGGAGCACTGTTTCCTGTCTCAGTTACCTAGGTGGGGTATTTTCTGTTATTTTTTTTCCTGCAATGCTTTTCCTTAGCTCTTGTGGTAATTGGTTTGTGTGACCATAATCTTAGTATGAGATGCAGGGAAAGTGTATGGGGAAAAAATGTTCTTCATAGGCATGTGCTGGAGATTTTTCGGTGAGTGAATGGTTTAGGAGTGACAGACCATTCGTTTGGTGGAGGAATCCACGTTGTAGTTCAGACTGAGTCAGTTTGACGGTTGATAGAATGTGAGATATAGTGCAGTTTTAACCAGAATCCTCTCTCCTTTACAAAAGTTTTCATTGGAAGTATAGGAAAATGCTTCCAGTATTAGTGATTCAAATGCTATGTGGTTTCCCCCCATACATGGGGTTTCACTTGAATCTAAAACCGATATTTAATATTCTTTTTTGGTTGCAGTTCCATCTGAGCACTGCTCAAGCATGCAGAAAAAGAGTTTTGTCTCCCATCACAGAAGCAGTAGTTTCATCTAAAATATCTAATGCTCACAGCATTTGTTATTTTACCCATCAGCCTGGGGAGAAATGATTGAAAATGAAACCAAAATAAATCTATTTTGATTTCTCCCCCTGGCCAAAAATTGTCATAATAGTTTGATTCACTTAGGAGCTGAGTTTTGTATTCCTCAAGACTTCAGTGATACTCATTTGTTTCACTCGTGATTTTGTAGTTCTGCCACTTGCCTGTTTCTGAATGAAACCAAAGTCTTTATATTCATGACTTTGTTTTTCTAATCTGATACACAACAATGGCTATTACTGATCTGTTAAATGCACTAAGCACTAAGCTATTTAAACCGCTGTTAAAAATAACCCCCTGATCTTTAGCTTGTTGCTGCTGTGGGTCGCAAACAGTACATAATATATTCTGCTCGAAACCTTACTTACGGATCTATCTTTCCTCATCTAAGCTTCCCTGCTCCACCTAAACTGGAGTTTTTGTGGCTTTAGGATGTGGTGCCTAATATTAATACAGTGCACTAAATTCCCCTTATATTCAAATGTATAGATATATTATTTATTTTCTATATTATTTTATAAAAGTTAAACAAGTATTCATATGTATATATAAATGTGTGTGCGTTTGTGTGCATATCTATAACTCTAAAAATTAAAAATGTGCTATGTATGCAAGTATTGATAAAGTTCATATACATCTTCCTTGTAGAGGATAATAAAATAAATGTGTTAAATGCATGGGTACTACAATGAACTGAAGTGGATTTCTATAGTATTTTTTCCAGTTGATGTCAAATAGGTATTTGAAACCAATTGCATTTTCAGAGCAAAAGGTCTTGTTGCTTGAGTTCTGACCTTTATAAATAGTAGGGAAATAAATATCCAAGAAAAAACCCACAAATTGTGCTGAGAAGAACATTCTAAAGTTTTAAATTTTTCATATGAAAACAAATACATTCTATTTTAAATGTTTGAATATTAGATAAATAAGAAACGTATCAATTTATGTCAAATAGCTTAGGTTTTCTCAGCACTTTGTCTTCCGTAGCAGTTCAGCTGTGTTTTCCACAAGTCAAGGTACAATGTGTTTCAGAGATCATCCTATTCTTAGTAGAATATTTCTCCTTTTCATATTTTGCTTCTCTTTGTACCTTGTGAATTGGTACAGAAAGAGAACTTTCGGTTTTTGTGCTAATGTATGAAGTTGAAATGTAGAATGGATGTTAGTATATGCTATAAGTAGCTTTAAACTTGTGCATGGGAGATAGAGCTAAAAAATAAATTTATATTAAGTGTGGGGAAGTTAAACTTTTATTTAATACATAATTTCTTGTTCGTGATTTTTAACTGAGTCAGTCATATTAAAAGTGCATTTATTTTGGACTTTTTTCAAAGTACTGTGATCCCCAAAGCTTGGCAGACTTTGCCTCTTCAGTGTTAATGAGATTTTTTTCAGACAGAAAAAAGGAGAGTAAAATTTGAAAATACTGTACAGATTGGTTATTTTTGCCATGTTATCATCTCTTGCTTATGTTTGATCTATTCGCATACCTGTGACTTCAGATTTTTGAGCTGAAGACATGACTGTGAAGTGTAGGCGTATTTTATATCCGTTGCCCCAGTTAGTTTTAGATTTGCATTGTGTCTTGTGAAGAGAGCTTTATTCACTCTGCAGCTAGCGTCTTAAATAGAGGCTGCCCTGGAGCTGACCTGACTTCACACACGAGTATGATTAGTTCTTCAGACCAATAAATTCTGCTGGACTTAAAATCAAAAAATTGAAAGTCCTGGAGTAAGATGTAGGTTTCATGTATTGCTCTACAATAGCAAGAAGTATATCATCTTTATGTTCATAAGCTGGCAAGTAGGAGATTGTGGTTTAAAATAGAATTGTAATTTTTCCCCATGGTTTTTGTATTATTTTGGTGATACCCATTTGTTTTTAGATTTGCAGATGGTTTGAACGAGTTGGCAGTGAAATTTCTAATTGTAGCAATTTAGTTGAGAGATGGGGTTTCTCACTTCTACATAGTGTTAATGAATGTCTTCAGGAGGTGTCTGCAGGACTCACGGGCTGTTTTGTCATGGAGGTCCTCAGAGAGACAAGTTCTGAGTTAATGACAGTGGTACAATTATTTTCTAAAGCAGTCAAAGTGTTTTCTTAATTTTGTGTTTGCAGTTCTGATGGTAAGTGTAGGTTAAGCTAGTTGAAGCTGAGTGCAAAGAGCCTGTTTTTAAAACTTCTTCTTAAAGTATTATGTCAGAAAATGCTTTGGAAAATGCTTTTGTTCAAGTTGGTTTGGAGAAAGAATATAATCTCTGTAAGCAGACCTATAATTAAATGGCAGATTAGCATGTAGATGTTGAGGTCGGTGACAAATTTATTATCTTTAAATAGTAAATAACGTGCCTGACAGATACAAAATGGCAAATACAGTTCCTGCCCTGTGGAGTTTCCTCCCTTGTGCAATGAAAAAAATGGGAGAGGAGTGCCTAGAAAGTAAACCTGCCCTGCCAGTACTGTTCATGATAATTTCCTTTTGGTTTTGGGGGTTTTTTGGTCAGTTCTGCTAGAAAGGGCATCAGACTTGAGGAAAAATACAAGAGACAATAAATCATTGGGAAGTGTTTATTTCACTGCTTACTTATCTTCTTTATAAATGTTGTAAGAGATGAATTTTCACTGCATATGGACAAAATTTTAAACACCAGTAGCTATTTATTAACAAATACAAACTTGAAATTTTGGATACAGAATTTGCTCCACTCGTGGTTACCTTCCATCTTCAGGCTGCCTAGAAGTTGAGCTGAACTGCAGAGAGGACTACATAATTGCTCTGAGCAGGTTTTGGTCCAGTTTTAAAAACATGAGAAATCCTGTAGTGATCAATGCATAGCTACAGCTGGTTGAAGGGGACCAAATCCATTGAAGAGGTGATTTGGTTCCATTTTACCAGCTTTAGCAAAGCATTGGAGTGCAGGAAGCTTATGATTCGGTAACACATTTTAAAGCACATGAACAGTGCACAAAGAACACGTGACTTTCTTCTGTGTTACACAATTTGTTTCTTGTCAATGCAAATTTTTAACTCTTTCACTGATTTGGAGATGGCAAAATGAAAAGTTGCGTGCTAGAAAGGCCTGTACAGGTTTGTTCTGTCCTTGAGTATTTCCTTGAGGATCTTTGAATGAGTCTCAAATCAAATCATAGTTACAGTTTTAAATTCTTCCTGTCTAGTGTAATCAAGTTTTAGAATAGATTAGAAACTGTAATCTTAAAATTTCTAATCATGTAGAGCTCTCTTACTTCTTTATGTTAAGCTTTACTGGGGAAGAACATTTCAGTTTCCTCGTCAGCCTCCTCCCCCCCTTCCCCCATTCATTTTCTGGCAGGTTCTCTTTTGCAGCTGCTTTTATGCTGTAGTTGGTTAGCACAAATATAAATGTCGAGTGCTTTCAATTCCATTGCTATATCTCTGGTTAGTATTAACTTTTTAGGAATGATTATATAATATAGCAGGATAGATTTAATTTTTTTTACGCTGATACTATATGTAAGAATGTTTAATGCCAGAAAAATACAGCTTTTAAAGATGTATCTGGGGTTGCATCTGCTTTCTTCTAAACTAAGGTCCTTAATACAATTGTGCAAGCTCACATAGCTTTTTTTATATCATACTGAATTCTTTCGGAGCTTTGACTGCAGTGTAAAGTAGGGGACAACCTTAGTTCAAACCATTCCCTAGTAATGAGTATGTCAAGGATAGTCTACATCTGTTTGTTGCATAGTCTGATGATGGTGAGAAGATTTATGTAAATGTATTCCCAACACCATGTATCCTAAAAGAAATGTAGCAGGTGTGTCACTTGGACTTAGAGCATCAAGATGGCTATAAAATGAGTTTCTATTTTTACCAGTTATAGAGGAACTGTTTTACAGATACAGCTGCTCAAGTGCGCTTTTGGATGGCAATACAGTTACATGTACTGGCCATATCGGGACAAAAAACGGCTGTGGAAAAAAAGCCGTGTAGCATTTGATAATGTCAGCATCTGTTATCCCTGTCAGTCACACAGCTGAAATGTTTGAGTTACAACTGTGTCAGCAGATGCCCAAAGTTCAACGTGTGCTCGGTTAAAATTGAACAGCTGATCTAAGTGATGGATGTGACATTTTAGAGTGACTGGATATGTATTCTTAGAGATATGCTAACGTGAACTAGCAGGAAGCAATGTCAACATATAATTTTAACTTTTGTATCACTCTGAACTGTCATTTTGTGGCAGAATAGCATTGCAATGTTATACAAGGGAGAGCACAGTATGATAAATTGTTACCAAAAACCTTTCAGATAAATTAAAACTGTTAAAAAGTCGGTCTCATATAGTGGAAGCTACATCAGTTGGTGGTGAGCACAGGAACTCTTCAGGAAAAGAAGAAAACGCTTAGCAATTAACCCCTCAGTGAAACTGTTAGTAATACCAAATTGCTTCTATGAACATGATCAAGTTTAGTAGCATTGCTATATTCAGAAAAGCTACTGCAATTTGATTTGTTTCCCTCTATAAACCAGGTTTTAATTTAGGTGTTAAGATACTGTAGCCTTCGTGTCAAAATGTCTGTTCATAAGAGGAAGGGCTTTAAAACAAATATTGAATCTTTGCTTTCTTAAGCAGGTAAGATAATATTTCTTCCTATATATATATAAATATGTAGTCTCAGGTGTTAAAAACATCAGGCTACGCAACTATTAGCTGTTTGAAAATTACGTGAGTATTTAAAGAAAGTTCTCCGTCTAAAAATCGTGCATTGCCTTTGTTTATTTTTCTTGTTTGTTTTGGTTGGGGTTTTTTCCTGCCAGACATTTTAGTAAGCAAAGGGCTACAGTTAGTATCTTTAATCTGGGCCAAATGTGCCTACTTATCATGGGCATATCCTATTTAATAATTGTTTTTAGAAGGCTGCTATCATGAATAGAAATGGCTGGATTGATGAGTGGGGAGTTCTTTCCTCATTTTTTTTCACTTGTTCCTGAATTTGATGTTGAATTTCTTTACTTAGGGATGATATGCACCAGTATATTTTAATTAGTATTGCTTTTAGAACTTGAAACTGTTGTGGAACTATTTCTCATGTAGTTCTTTAAATTTTCTGGATGCTATGAAGTATTTTTATCCATGTCCAATTTTCTTAAATTTGGATTTAAAATAAATTCAGCTTATTTGAAAAGAGTATTTAAGATAACTTACCTTTTAGGCTGTAGTTGTCATTTGTGTTTTCATTTAGGAATCTGTCAATAGCTTTAATCCGCTGACGAGCAACTCTGGCCTAGAAATCTCTGTATTGTCACTTTCTGTGCATAAACCTGACACTGCACTTTGTATCGAAGAGCTCAGTGAGCATAATAAGTGCTGATTTGGAGAAAATTCTAACTTAAGTCTTACTAAATTGCAGAAGTTATACTCAACTATTTTGGCTATCATTTTCTCTAGATCACACCTATAATTCCTTAGCTGTTAATACTTGTCTCAGTTGCAACCTGTGGATTAAATGTTCTATGGTAGATGCAATTTAAGTACTACCATCTGAAGTACACAGAACAGGCTGTGATTACTAGAACAGTGACTTGTTTTTATGAGATGCATTTTGATAACCAGGCTTTTAAGTTTAAAAACCTATTAAGTGAGGAGTACTGGTAATGATAAATTTATGGTAATGATGGTCTTAATTGGTGCATTTCAAGGTTTCTTTTCCAGCCTTGCTTTGAATTCTGTTTGCAACTAGTATTCTGCTTATTAGCTGTTAACAATTCTTCCTACCCACATTTATAATCACTTAATTTAAGGTTTTGTGATTTGTTACTAACAAGTATGAGTTATTTTGGCAATACCAGCTGACCCTTAGCAAGCCAATTTGTCACATGAATGTCATTCAAACAAGAGGGAAACCTGTTTCTTCCAGCAGCTGTTTAGTTTCCTCTTACTGGTTGTTCCTTGCCTGCCAAAAATACATACTTCTTTACATTCCATAGCATTGTATGTTCATATGGGTACATAAAGAAGTATGTGCTCTGAGCAGGTACACACAGAGTTGCTTGACTGCCTGTCAGATGAACCTGAAAAGTATTTTCCTGCTTTTTCTTCCTGTCATTAGGTAAAACTGGCTGAGAGTTCTTTGGAAGGACAGCAGTTCTGATTAACAGATGGTAGAAAATAAACTTACTATGCTAACTGAACTTTGCAATGCAATTTACCTGCACAGTGTCTTAAAGCTGGGCATAGTTCATTGTTTTGGGGTGGCACGGATGTTAGAAGTGCTTTTCCATATTTTTGTAGCCTCTTGCTGTTCTGAGTGACCATGTTTAAGCAGAGACTTGAATCGCTGGTAGGTTTGCAGTGTCTTTTCTTAGAATTCGTAGTTGTAGTCCACTATAAAAACTTCAGCTTCCTCCCAGGTCTTCTAGCAGATTTTCGTGCTGGGGTAGAGTTTGCATCTAGTGTCCTGAAGGGAAGCATAGACTCATCTAAAATAGCAGTTATAAACTTATTTTCTTACCCTAAATCCCACTTCTATGCTTTTAGTATCCCATCCGTTATTCTGCAAACTCTTTGCAGGTTTATAGTTAGTTACACTGTGTTTCTGAGTGGTTTAAAAACCAAAACAAAAAATAAAGCAAAACAAAAAATAAAGCAAAACAAAACAGAAAAAAAAAAACCCACAAAAAACCCCAACCCAAACACAAAAGCACATGTCACCAGTGATCCTGCTTATCGTAAAGATGATGACATTGAATTAAGAAAACAACCTCTAACTGCTGTGACAGGATTTGGATTGTTAGGCCAAAGGTCACATGTAAAAGCTAATACCTATTCAACACTTCTGCAAGCAGCTTTCCTCATTTTTTAAAACTGGCACTCACCTGCTTCAGCCAAAATCTTGTCCACCCTTGAAATATTTATGACAGCTAAAATAATTAACTAAAAAAAAAATTAACCCAAACCAAACAAAAAACCTCGCAGAAACAAAGCCCAGGTTTAACCTTGTTTCGTAAGATTTTGTGCGACTTGGTTTGGAACAGTGGTTAAATATTTGATGTGCAGTACAGCTTTGACTTCTGAGGTACTGTCAGATATAGCTTATGGTTGCTTAATATGTATTTCAGGAGTTTATTTGGGTTACAGTAAAGAGTAACTTTGTCTCTATAGCATTAGAAGGTAAATTTGAAATAAGCTAAACAATTAGTAACTGTAATAGTCGTAAGGAAAGCTGAGAGCAGAGGAAGTAAGAATTTCTGCAGCTCATGACAAAAACCTAGTGCAGCTGATAGAGAGCAAATCAGAGTGTAGCAGTAGCTAGCACAGTAGTACAAGGAGAATCAGCAATGCAGCATTAGAGTCACAGCAGTAACATTCTAGTTTTTAAGTAGGCTGTTTTCATGTACGTCTGATATAAAGCACCTTGAAAATTTTGGCTAGTCCTATTTTAGAACTCAACATTGCACTACCACACTGTTTATTAGGTTTTCTTTTTCAAGTTTGTACATTTTTAGTTGTGCATAGGAAGATAAGAATATATTTCACTGAAATGAACAACCAGTTAATGGCATTACAATTTATTAGTTTCTCTTCTTTAAAAAGAATTCTGCCTACTAAGCAAGTTGGGATTTGGGGTTTTTTTTGTTTCTTCCTTTTTTTTTTGCTATGAAATTTGGACTAACAGTTGTTTTCTTTCAACCTGCTCTTTACACTACAAATGCTTGGCACTTTAGCACACTCAAAATTAAGCTGTTCCCAGAGTAGAGGGATTAATACAACAATTAAAAGAACAGTCTAGTAAATAAGATATACATGCAGAAAGTCATAGGCATCCTTTAAACGTGCAGAATAATGCAGGTCTCCTGATGTTCTGTTACCTGTAAGCTTAGTATCATGCAGCATTTGCAGTTGGAAGAGAGGTAATGACCTAGAGACACATCAGCAGCAGCCATCTCATCCTGAGTGCTCTCTCACTCTATTCGCTGAATCAGCTCTTCGTTACATGGGAGGGGGAGGCAAGGGGGGGCGAATGTCGGTGCATACAGTACCTCACCACCTTAAATAGATAAAACTTAAAAGGAAAAAAAAAAGGCATGAAGATGGGTGCCTAATTGGCACCTTCTTCCTTTCTTTTGAATGCTAAAATATGGATGATGTTGTATAGAAATTATACCTTGTGTCTGCTGGACTGAGAGTTAAGACTCCAAGGATAGATGCTAGGAAGCCAAGGGAAGGTGAACTTAGCCCACTGTCAGATGAAGATAATCACAGGCAAAAAGAAAAATAAAAACCCAACAAAAGATCAAAACCAAGCCCCCAAAAGTTGGAGTTGCTTCCAAAAAAAAAAGACAGAAAAAGGCACCAAAAAAATAGCGATCGTCTCCCCCCTCCCCTGGCAAATATTGGTTTCTTCTAGTTCCTTAGATATTGCACTGCATCTTTTCTTCCTTGAGGTTATGTTTCCAGGCTTAACTGTAGGCAGGTCTGTGTTGAAGCTACTTTCCATCTTCAGAGGTCAAGTCTGCTCGCGAGGTCAGGGCTCCCGCACACACACTACAGAAGTCACCAACCGTATTTCCCACTTAGAGGGCACGAGCAAAACTGTTACGGCTTTATAGGCAGCTAAGCATTTGAAACATGCACTCCCAGGCAAACAGGCTCTCTTGTGCCTCTCTCTTCCCTGACCATATTTAGTCAACCATTGCAAAAAATAGTCTCTCAGCTGTCGATTGTCGATCCGGCAGCGAAGGGAGCCTCTATCCAGCTCTCTGCCTATTGATTGTGCAGCCTGCACTTCCACCGCCGCTTAGCCATTTGTCCCCAGGTTTTTTTAGCACTGCCAAATAAAGCTCTCTCTCGTGTTTCCAGTTAGATTTCCCAGGTTTTCACTGAGCTTGCGCTGCTACTAGTAAACCCCGATGAGGTTGTCACTATACTTAGAAACGTTTGGGGTGGCGGGGGAGGAGTGGGAGAGGGGAAAAATAAAAGGCAGCCCTGCTAGTAACAAGGCAGGGACTTCACGCAGATATAGAACAATAAATATCCTGCGCTGCCACAGCAGGTTGTGTAACCTGGTTTCTTGATCAGTGAAAAATGCCGTGACTAACATGTCGATTAACACGAGCTCTCAGCGGCCTCCATCTAAGTTTTCAACTGCAAATCATACAGTTATTTTATAAATAAGAAGTCGGTGCCTGTTTGTAGCCCTGTATTTCCATATGCAAATCAAGTTAGAAATTATTTGAAAAAACTTCAATTAGTAAATTCCTATCATTAAATACCATTATGTTTAATAATGCCCTAGTATTTTGTTTGTAATGCTTATCCATAAAGTTACATCTAAAGAAAATAAATTCACATATAAATTAGGTGCTACTGTTCTTTAAAAAAATTTGTTTTAGAAAAAAAAAGAGTTAAAAAAGAAATCAAGGGAACAGCTCATTGCATTAATCTTTCATGTTTACAAAATTGGCTCGTGGCAAGCCTAATAACTGCACATTCAAAATATGAAGAGAGATTTTCATATTCATGGGTAGTATATGCAACGTTTTCTTTAAAAAAGATTAGCTGAAATGTTGCCATGTAAATGACAACAGTGAGGAACCCAAATACTTCAAAACTTTCTCTGTATTTTGCAGACAAAATCTTCGCTTGAGAGCAAGAAGAATTAAAAAGGTGAAAATACCTCAATCTAAAATTAAACAAACTTATTAAATCAAAATACCATATCAAATTGATATAATTAGTAGTTACAAATTTCAGTATTGAAGAGTAGAGAGTGAATTGCAAAGTCCTGAGCAGACCGGTATATTGGATTTATACTTCCCTTGCTGCCTCTTTTTGAGTTTTTATCCTGTGCTTGGTAACTGTTTCCGTGTAACTTCTGTTGCATTCTGGTAAAAGTCATATTTTTTCTTTTTTCTTTGATTTCATAATTATACACTGAAGACAAAGCTGTTGTGCAATATGTTTTTGTGAATTCCATGTAAATGTGTATACCTCATTGCTTCTTTGGTTACGTGTATATTGAAATTGATTTTTCAAAACCAAGATATGCTTGAAAATCTGAGAAGCAAAAAGAAGGAAACAGCCTGCCTACTTAAACTTGTACTAACTAGGCCATTGGTCAGATGTGAAATATTAAACTCGTAATTTCAAGGTACAGTTTGCTCAGTAATACCAGTCTGAGGTATTAGTCTTGTCCTGTTGCTTCTTCCTGAGAGATGGATACTTCCTTCTTCATTCTTCCAGTGGTTCTCTCTCTGTACTGCACAGCAAGTATGGTGTGAATCAGATCAGGGAGCTGATTTGGCTTGAAGTTGTGTGCTGACGTGCACTTACAATCGTATGGTTGCCAAAAATAGCACTGTCCTGCTCCTGTGTTACTTCTTGCACTATGTTGGTACAAATGTTTCTTTGGCTTCACAGTGAGCAGGCTTGGAGTACTATTTCATATGAGAAATAATCCAGCAGAAGGGGATGACCTTTCAGATGCTGTGTTACGACCACTTTCTGGGGGAGGTTTTTTTTGAGCAGAGATGGTAGTCCAGAGGACAATAAAGGGATTTAGTAAAAAGTAGTTTTGCTTCTGTTGTGTTGTAAAATGCATGTTGGACTACAAAGTCTTAGAAGAAAACTTTGCTGTGGAAGCTGTCTTTAAATGTGAACTGTTCCCTCAACTGTTTGAGGCTCTAACAGGAGGCAGGTGAACGAGTTTAGCTGAGCCAGGGTTGGGAGTCTGGAGAGGAGTATGTGGGAGTGGGAGGTGGTGTGTGTGTGAAGAATACTTCAAGCCAGTAAATGTAATGTTCATAATGTAAAATACGTTATGAAACCATGTCACACTGAGACAGTGGAAACCTGAGTAGAGGGAGGAGAATGGCACAAAAGTAGAAAAACCTGTAATAGAAAGTGCAGTGAATCATTACAACCTCTGGTGATAAGATTGCTGATAAGTTTATTCTGATCTAAGACTTTGCTTCTGGAAAGGGCGGTCTGCCCTCCCCACAGCTCTGGCTGTCATTTCCTTTCTCCTTTTGCTTCTAGTGATCATGAAGTTGCGGGGTGGGTTGGATTATCTCATTGATCTGTCTGAAAGCAAACTTGCCAAATCAGGAGTCTGGCAGGTTGTTTCACTTGCTAGAAAATGATGTGTCTGTAGAGCCAACATAATGCAGGAACTGAAGTGCAGGGAAAAAAGCAGAATCGTGTCTTTCAATAGCAGTTTAAGTTAATTGTGCTTATGCAGATTGTGAAGTAGCCTTTCTAATTTTTTCTGCCTAAGTATCTGTTTTTAAAAAACCTTAACAAACAAACCCACCCCACCAGTATCCCACAAACCCTCAGCATTCTTAGTTTACCTCATTCTGCAGTCAAATTGCAGTTGGTGGCACAGAACCTTTTCTAGGTTTTGTTCATGTATTTTTTAAACAGAGTGTAAGGATGCCTTTGCAGTTAAGACTGCTAAGTCTGGAATTGTTCTTATACAATGAGGTGCTGGCTTCATCTTGTTTACAAGTATTCTATCTTGTAGATTTTCCAAATAAACCCATTATTGTATGTTGCATTCTCAGATAGTGCTGATGAGCATCTGTAAAAATTCCGTGAGCAAAGTACTGCATAAAACCCAACTTTTTATATGTACGTTGGTAATGAATAATATACCGTATGCTAAGCTTTCATCATAAGAATAATTTTATTTTTTGTATGTCTAATATTGGTAACTGGTGTTGAAACAAGTGCGCTGTGTGGCTGAAAGTGAATTAGTGTATTGTTCAGATCTGTGACATATCTTATGTTGCAAATACACAATTCATGCTGCTGAATTTCCATGGCACGGTAGTTGGAATGAGATGAATCTGTAAGGTCTCTTCCAACCCAAACAATTCTATGATCCTATGTATGTTAAGCTGTGGTTCCAGACTCTCTTAAAACCTGAATTTAGAGAGAAAAAAAAAAAGTATTACTTGTGTGGCAAGGTCAAATAAAGATGCATGCAACAGCAGCATTTGCTTGTTGCAGTCCAGTACAGCTTCTGAAGACAGTTTTGGCCCATGGAAGAATTAGGGACACGATATTTCATAGGTGTTCATTTGATCTTTATTTCTCCTCCAGCCAGCATGGCCGGAGACCAGGCACAGACTGCAGGCACCTGGGAAAAACCCCACAATTTTCCCAGCCCGGGCAACACAAAATATCCAATCACACACAGAACCCGAGAACGTGTCACCTGCGAGCAGGGGTCCAAGAGACCCCGTGCCCTGCCATGTGTCCCCCCAGGCCCCCTCCCCCCAGGGGGAGCGAGGGGGGATGAACCCCAACATTGGCTCTTACTCTTCTGCATGTCAAATTAAATGTAGCACCATATTAATGGATTTTCCTTCTACCAAATTGCTTGTAGCTGTTAGAGTCTGGACTGTCATTTTATGGGGATGAATTATGTTGGGCAGTATAAATCATTGTACCCCCAACAGCTGTGCCTGGGAAAGTTAACAGATACCTCGATCTCAGCCCCCTATATACGCATGAGCTTTCTTGTTCCTTTTGGACTGAGAACGTGTTTAGCTCCTAAAAAAGAAGCAGTAGTTTACTCATCCCTGTTAAAGCTTTATAGATAACTCCCTCAAAAATTCTCACTGAGGTTTTTCTTTTGTTGTTCCGTTAGAAATTTTCAGAAGTTGCAAATGGTCATCATGGTAAAAAAGGCCCAAAATCTTTATGAGCTTCCTGCTAAGGTGAAAATAATGCAGACCAACAAATACCAAAGCTTACCTGTCACAAAAATTTTTATTGGTGATTCTTTAGTAATAATACACAAACAGCATAGCGATGGCATGAGTTCAGTGTTTCAATAAAGAGTTTTAAGCATTTCATCAATAATCTTTGCAGCTCCTCAGTCAGACGTGTAATCTGTTATAGCTGAATACACTAATGGTGATAGTTTGAAAAGATTTCTTAAGCTGCTTTCATGATCAGGATTACTAATAAATTTGCTAATTTCTTGATCTTTTCATTACAACTACAGGGAAAGCAGTCTATGGTCTGTTTAATATATACAAGATAAAAGCAAGTTTTCACATTTATGTTGTGGTCTTAAAAAACAGCAGTACAACCCAGCTTCTTCTGTAATATTTCATGGGGAAGAGTGAATCAAAAATTACTGTGTAATTGACAACATCAATCCACTAATGTGTGTTTTTATGATGCAATGTATGCATGTTCCAGTGAGTGCTGCTCTGAATGGTAGCCACTTAGCTGTCGAAATTTTGGCAGTGGCTTTAGAAAATCCTGCAAAAATTGAAAGAAACTACCTCTCATCTAATGAGGAGGAGGATGCAGCCACTGAGCTGAATTTACCATTGTAGCATAGTAATATCTTGCAGAATTTTAAGGTGTCATTCCATGAAGCAGTCCTTCTATCCTGTTGTCCAGTAATATAGCATGGTCTGGAAGAGAGACAGAGTCTTTTTCTGAATAAAAAGAAAAAACTCAGTAGTGGTTCCTCGCCCTTTGATGATTTGCTGTGAACAGTAAGATAAAAATCTATTCCACACAGAAGCCATTTATTTGTTTTGGTGGTCCTTCTGTTTTTCCAGTAAGACCAGTGCATCTTAAAAGCATCCAGAAATGCAGCGGGCATCTCATTTCTCTGAAAGCAAGATACCTCCAAATATTTTTCAGTCAAACTCCAGATAAAAATTTTTCCCATATAAGACAGCAAACTAAAGATTTGAAAGAGGATTTGATAACACAAATATTAAGATGAGTGATTTATCTTCACAGGATACAAAATACTGAGTCAGTTGGTTTCTTATTTTTGTTTCAAAGATGAGATGTGTTAAAGAAATGTCAGTAGTATTTCTGGAATGCATTTACTTATTGAGGCATCTGATAAAGTGTGTCAATGTACTTTAGATTTTATTTATCTGTGGAGTTGGAAATGTTCTTATTTCCTTACTGAAGAAAAGGATATAAAATATCATTGAGTTGGTTAGGACAGTTTCTTGTTTAGTGACTAGAGCTACTTTGGAGACAAGCTGGCTGTAAAGTGTTGATGCCCTTCCATAGTGTTTCTCAAGTTGTAGCTGCAGTTTTAAGAAAAATTTCTTGGGTTTTTTTTTAATCAGGTTATTGTTGCCCCACCTTTTCCTGGTCTCTCACAGCAGTCATATTGCTTCTGTCAGTCACTGGGAATTTTCAAGAATTTTTTATTGTGTTTTTTAGACTCTCCACAGTAGATACCATGGAACTTTATGGGGTCTTTAGAAGCACTGAGCCTGGCAGGGGAAGATAAAGAATTTACATGACATGATGCCCTGTGGGAAGCTACTGTAGAAGGCTTGTGCTGTTGGTACTGTGTGCTTTGTATCAGCCCAGTATTCTGAAGAGCTAGTGTGGTGGTGTGCCCAGATACAGGCTAGCTACCAAGCAAACCATACTTGCTCCCTCCCTAAAGCAGCTAAACGCAGTTCTGATGGTGCCAACATTTGAAAATACGGCATCATTTCATTACAAAATAGACTATGTTTAGCAGTGCAACTGATACTGGTTTATTTTGCCACATTTCATAAAGCTTTGGTAACTTGAGTTTTACTAAATTATATCCTTAATTTTGAAAATCCTGCACAAGTGAATCTCTCAAAGAATTAATGTTGCCATTGTTTGTTTTTTTCTGAAGTATTCTAGTCTTTTCTTCCTGGCACGTGAGAGAGCTGTAGAAGGCATTATGAATAGAAGCTGAGCAATGGCTCACAGTGAGCAATGTGCAATCTGTTAAGTGTTGTTGTCTTAAATTGCTGTGTTATAAGTGATTTGGACTGTGAGGAAGTGAGAAGCTTTCTGCCAGGAAAACAAGAAATCCGAAGAGGCTGAGAATGGCTTCTGTCCACTTCTGAGGAGGACAAACATGCAGAACAGCCTGGCTGTGGATGCTGTGCAAAGCAGTTGGTTTCCTGTGGGTTTGTATGATCCTGTGGCCTGAAGATGCAGTTGGTTAGTTGTGGTTCCTTTAGAAACTCTGATTCATGGGGGGAAAAAGCATCACTTAATACACCACCCTGGCAGCTACAGCCTAAGTGTGAAACCAAGGGTTATGTTGTGTACTCAGTAGCAGGAGAACTCGGAGATGCTTGATAAGCAGAGTCTGTTATGGGAGCATCTGAGCAGTGTGTAGGAAGGTATGCACTTCCTTACTGGTACAGTAATCTGCCTCACAGATTTCTCTGCTTTTCAGGAGGGCTTATTAGGGTGAGCTATGCCCAGACACAGCTTTTAGGGTTTTTTTTAATAGGAAACTCATTGGCTTGCTCTAATAGCAGTTCACCTCAGTGTGGATGTTCAAGGTGACAGATGATTGGAATGAACTGGGAGCTCAGTTATTACTTGACAGGGCAGTCCTTCGTACCTGTTGGGAGTATTTTTAAATAAAAACTGAAAGACTGAATTTATGGGGCTATTTCTGAGGATTATTGAGATCCCACGTTTTTGATACCAGAACTCTAATGAAATACTGTTTAATTCAGATACATTATCTGCCTTGCAAGGCACTGTGTGACTGAGTGGTTCCACTTGTATTAGCAACTATTACTTGGATTTTTAGAAGTTTGAATTTTATGCAGAAGCTCTGTTTCTCCTGTAGATAACATGTTCCTTGAACAGTAAGGAAACATCAGATGACAGAAGAGGTTTCTTGGCACAAGATTGTAGCGGTTTCTGGTTTTCAGTTTAAGGAACTGTCATAAGGGAGCTGCATATGCTGTTTATAACAATAAGACAATAAGGGATTTAAATTTGGTAATTTATGTATTCCAAAAGCTAAGTGAAGACATGTAAACTGAAGAAAACTGTGTTTCTCAGAATACAAGATGGAGCAATTTATCTAGCATTGTGTTAATACCCTTAACACTTCAGTCGTTGGACTTCATGGACTTTGGTCTGCATTAGTACTTGTAGTAATCAAGCTGATTTTCCCCACCCTACTCCCTGACTACCAAACACTGCCATGGTATGTTGTACTCAACCATTATATGTTAAGAAAATAGCCCACTAGTACTCACTTCAGTTTCAGCATTTACTTTGTGCTTAAGAGATCTTGCTCCATTTTGTTTCTCAGAAACTGAGTTTTAACTGTTACAGCCCATGGCATCAAGTTTATAAAGTGATGATTTTAAAGAAATCTAATGTAGTGGGACTTGGTCATTAAATGCTTAAGTAAAGAACGCTATAAAGATTTTGAAGGAGAAAATTCCTTTGTCTACGTTTCAGAATTTGTTTGAATAATTTTTTAAGGTAATTTTTACTGCTAGATAGCATTTTTCTGAAAAACAAACCTGATCCTCACACTGTTCCAGGCGTTGGTATGGTTTGTTTGTGTGCTTTAACTAGAAGGAAGTGAATATGAAATTACTGTGCTTTGGAACAGCAACTGGAACTGTTGGTATAGCTTTTCACCCACTTTCTCTGTTTGAAAAAATATTAAAGTTATTTTAGCTACTACTACATAGTTCTGAGAATTAATATTGCTCTACTGTTGTCATTCAGCACGTGTTGTAGGGGAGTTAATGCCATCTCTGCATGTTTTTTTCAGTGCAATGCGTGTGTTGTTGTCCAAGTTACCACGACCGTGGATTGTTGACGAGAAAAAAGATGATGGTTACACTGCCTTACATCTGGCAGCTCTCAATAATCATGTGGAAGTGGCTGAACTTTTGGTGCATCAGGTAGGACTTTTTTCTCAGGAGGATTTAAATGTCATGCTTTGGTTAACCATCTGATGTGAAAATAGTTGGCTGCTTTACGCCTGCAGTCGCAATGCAGAAGCAGTGGAGCAGGGAAGGACGTGTTGAGCTCTAAAGGTCAAACTTGCCTTTGAGATTGTTACAATGGCCTAATGGTGCAGAGGGACTGAAAAATTTGATACCTAGTTTCATTCAACAGATTAACATCTGTACAGTGAATAATTAAAGTATTTAATCAGTTCTGCTCTCAAATCCCCTAACTAGGAATCATATTCGGGGTCATAGTCAGTGTCTTGATGGACTGCCTTGCCTGTAGATGAATTGCTGGGATGATAACACTCTAATGCTTTGAGTATCTTGCAGGGCAATGCTAACCTGGATATCCAGAATGTTAATCAGCAAACTGCTCTGCATCTTGCTGTTGAACGACAGCATACACAAATTGTTAGGGTAAGTATCTTATTTGCAGTAAGCCATATGGTTAATGGCATTTGACTAAAGCTGATGGCAGCTGTTAAAATATGGATACTTCATGAACATTTAAAAATTATTTGACAACATGTAGTCACTGCATGTTTGTTTGATGCATTTTGTTTAATTCAGAAGCCTGCCAGCTTGCACAGAAGGTCAGTCAGCAATATGAATGACACTTCAGGCATGCTGAATTTTTGTACATGTACATTATGGTTTCCTTTATGTGGTTGCCAGTTCCAGCATCCTTTCTTGTTGAGTAAGGAAGAATGTGTTCTGCTGTTACTTGTCTATCTTGCAGTGCTGTAAAGGGACCTTCAAATAGCATTTCTGATGCCTCTTGCTGTATGAGTAATTATTCTTGCTCATAAGTTTTGCAAACTGTAAAACAAAACATCTTTTTGTGACCTTAACTAGTTTTCAGTCTCTGAGTGTTTAGCATTCCCTGCTCTTAGCTTGGGGGAGCTATAAGCAGTAACAGTAGTACCTTATGGGTGAAAGGACTGCTATCCTGTTTTTTCATTTGCATCATTGCAAAAGTTAATACTTCAACTTAACAAAGCTTTGTTACTAGCACAGGAAATGGGAGTCTGGCATAGCTTGCCGTTTCTGGCCTGTGTGCACTGTCATACAGGACCTGTGTGACAGAGTGTTTGCACTGCTACTGTGGGCTTTTGAGGCTCAGAGAGAGCATTTACTGCTCTCAGAGTGGGTACATCAACCTGGCCTTGGCCTTTGGCATAATTTTTTTGTCTTTGTAGAGTCATCTAGTATGAAAAACTGTCTCTTATTCAGGCCTTCAGAGAATTGTCCCCGCTCTGCAGACCTGTATTCTGTTAAGTGTAATTTTACCATAAGGTTTCTCCCTCTCCAAGGGCTGATGGGTGTGATCCCATTACAGTGAAACATGTGATATGGGCCTATATCTGGAACTGCTTGCTACCAGAAGAATGGTTTCCTAGAGTCAGTGCCACTTGCATCCTGCGAGCTATTTGGCAGCTGTGTTTGATGAACTCTTGTGCCCTTCTGGAATAGGCAGAGTACCTGGGAATACAAATATTAATGTAGCAGATGAGCAGGAAGGTAGGCATGTGGAACTAACATGTGCATTGGACTGACATGCTTATATCTGAGAATGTTTAAGTGAATGACCCTGTAGAGTATCCGTTTTTCAGAGCTGGATTAACTTTAAGAAGTCCTAAAATAGCTCATGCAGCCATGCAAAGAACATGTTGGCTCCATATTTCAAAATTAATTCCTACTGGATACCTTCCAGGCCTGGGTTTGGACCCTCAGGCATTTCTGATATAGTGGTCAAAGGTAGCAGGATTCTTTTAAAAGCCCTACTACCATGACAAAGGGTGGTGGCTTGCCTTTTAAAAAGTTCTTTCTTTTTAAACTTCTGCAGAGGCTCTGAAGTTCTATGGTAATCAAAGATTCCAGGAAAAACTCTTAAGCAGTAAAGAGCTAGTGGCAGACACAAGATATGAATATGAGAAAAGAAACTGGTCCAGAGTAAATCCATTTAGAGAGTATGAGAAGTTGAGACTAGACTGTCTCAACTATTAGCTTGTTTTCTTGGTTTCACTTGTGGAAGAAAAGGTTGGGGAAAGTTATAAACTGCAAATAATTGGAAGTAGATACTCCCTTGAAAATTAGGCTTTGAATTCCTTTTAAGCTGTTTTCCTTTTAGCCTGTTCTAAAGTCTGAGATTCTTTGGTTCTGAGAACCTGAACTCCTTGCAAGCATGTGGGTTCCAAAGATGGAGATCTCTCTTCATGTATTCCTGGTTTTAGATTATGCCTTTTATCCTACTGCTAATCCCAATTTTGCAGAGTAGCAAAAGCTCAAAAACTGAAGTTAAAACCTCATCTGCTGCCTACAGGTTTCTTAATGGTGATTGTGATGGGGTTTAATTCTTAGGGGCAGTTGGTATTTCTTCGTCAGCATGTGTTGATTTGTTTTGTCTAACAGTGTATTTAAGAAAGTTCTGGTGGATTGAATTATGGAAGGGCTGTACGCAAAGGCCATAGGGATAGGAGGGCCTGTGCAGCCTGGTGCTTGTTTTGTGTCATGTGACCAGGAACAGGTGTCTAAAATTAGCCTTAGAGACAAGTCTTACAGTTCATTACTTTCCAAAGTGTTCTGAGAGAATTTTTAATAGTGTCATTGGTTTTTATGTCTTCTGCTGAGTTAGGGTAAATCGAAGTACGTGCTTAACTACTTCACTAATGCAAAGACACTGTAAATTAAGTTGTAAAGTATAGCATGGTGTGAGAGTGGTGATTTTTGAGGTCACTGAAACCTAACAGTAAAGAATATATACCTATATAAAGTATTGCACATATTGCTGTAATACATTGCACTGTTTGTAGACTGGCTTACAAGAATTACAGTCTAAGAAAGTAGAATCGTCTAAAATTGTGTCCTTTATAGCACTCAGAGGACAGGCAAGCATTAGGCTTCTGCTGAAATAAGCTTGATATTTGAGACAGATAAATGTTTTGGTTGAAAGCTGAGCTCCAGGTATGGCAAATAAATTTAAATAAATTCAACTGTGAATTTTAGTAAGATAAGAGTAGCCCTTTTGAACCTCCTAGAGAATCCTAACCATAGTTTTCTGAAATTAGTTCTAAATAGGGAGGGGTTTTCTGTTTTTTAATTTGGATTCTCTCTCTTTTCAGCTCCTAGTCCGTGCAGGTGCTAAATTGGATATTCAGGATAAAGATGGGGATACTCCCCTGCATGAAGCCCTGAGACACCACACACTGTCACAGCTCCGCCAGCTCCAAGACATGCAAGATGTGGGCAAGGTAGATACTGCTTGGGAGCCATCAAAGAACACAGTAAATAAAACACATTTATTTATTCCTTTTTTTTTGTCCCTGTGTATTTGTCTCTTTGTCTAGTTTGTCTAGTTCTGTACTGTTGGACTGGTTTTTGGCAGCACAAGTTTTTGTAGACATTCTGCATGAAACTGCAGTGTAGGTAGAAATCATATTGTTAAATGTGGCTTTTTACACGAAGTCATTACCTTTGTTAAAAAAAAAGAGGGTTATGTAGTTCAAAAATATTTCTACAAATCTCTCTTCTATAGTGAACATGGCTGCCACAAAAATCAAAGTAGCTTTTTTGGAAAGAGAGTTAAACAGTATTACAGTACAGAATAAGACCGCAATAGTTTTCTGTGATTCAGCATCTTGCATGTCTTTATAGCTTTAATTGTTTAGTTGCTTCTATAACTGAAAGTATGTTCTGTTAGAACAAGACATTCTTAATTTTGTATGTTTATTGATATGTATATTTTTGACAGAGTTCATTTCAGAAACTGTGCCTCAGTAAGGAAATAGTCAAAAAGCCTCCAGGTAATAAAAGTCAGAATGTTTTACTGGAAAAAAGAAACCCTCAGACCTAAAAAGCTGCATTAATCCCATATGCAAAGGGGAAGTTTATAGTTTACCTGAGAGACAAAAGAGAAATAAAATTCTGGAGCAATTTGGATTGATAAAAACAAACTTTTTTTTTCTTTAGATATTAAAGATGCACGACATCATGGTGGATCAGATCTGATGAACCATTAGTTACCAGTACAATATTTTTTCTAATTTCAACTGAGAGTGATGGTTTTGCATTTCACAAACACATCAACTTTATTAAAAACCTTTGTTCAAAACAATAATTCCACTGTACAAATTTTTTTTAATTGGTTACATATTCTCGCTGAAATATACCAGAATAAGCTTTGAATGAGATTTAAAATATGACCAGCATGTGTAAGAAAATGCTTATGTCCTTTTAAATGAGACAAGAAGAGCAATTAAAACTCATTTGTTTCCATGATCTGAAATGGACTCTGTGAGAGGTGGCCAGAATATTTTGTGTTCGTGTATTTAACTGAAATGAATGAAAGGGAGATGATTTTTTTTTTCTCAGATTCAGCATTTCATAAATTGGTTTCTCTGCCCAATCTTACTAATGGCATCCACAATTAAACTAGAGTTGTGTTATGAGTTTTGAGGGTTTGAACACAAGAAGCAGGGTTTTTTCCCATCACCTTTTAAACTTTTCGGGGGGGCGGATTTTATGTTTTAGAGAATTAAGTTTTATTTCTAGTTTCCTTTGATGAGTATCCTTGGTTTAAACCAAAAGTGTAATTTATTTTTTAATTTCTGTTGAAGTAATAAGACAAAGGCCAGGCAAAAGATATCACAAGAAACAAAGAAAAAAAATTCCCTCATCATTATATCTCTGATCACCTAAAAATTTTCTAAAGTTTTAAAAAGCCATGATCAACCAATAGCTCCTCTCCTTTATTAGCGTGATTAAACTACTGGACCTTTCTTTGCACTTTGTTTAGCTGCAGAGAAAATTTTTGCCTAACTAACAAATTTGGGAGGTTTAAATGGTGTGGAGAGGATAAGTTCCATCAGAGAGGAGATGAAAACCTGCTTGTTTTTATTTTATGTGAAATGTAAAAGATGGACTAAATACTTGTGAAAACTCTTTAAGATGATCAGGACATCAAATTATCCTGAAAATATTTTGTGAAAAACAGTAAATGAGAACAATACCTGTGCCTATCTACCTTTATTTAAATGAAAGTAAGGTAAAAATTCTATAAAGTAGATTTTACCATCAAACAGTTTTAAATATTAAGCTGCCTTTGGCCCAAAATTGAGTATCAACAAAGACAGAATCAAAGGTGTGAAAATATGTGCAGGCATCTGGACCTTTAAAGCTATCCGAGGACACATTGGTAATTTGTCCTGCGTGGAATTGCAAATACAGGTGATGGATAATAGAAGATAAATAGGATTAATAATTTAGTCTGGGAATCAGTAAGGCTTTCTTTTCATAAATGCGATGACTTAAATTCAGGGTTTGTTTTGGATGTTTTTTATTATTCTTCATTAATTCCTTTAAAGGTTGGGAAATGTGTCAGATTTCATCAGGCTATGTGATAGCAATGCATCTCTGTAAATATTTAGTATTTTAGAGCTCATTTTTGCTTGGCTAAATTTTAACTAACTTTGGACTGCTGTCTTGAAGATTCCAACCTACTGAGACCTGTAGGGTGCCTTTTTGTAGTACATAGTACTTCAGCAAATAATTATTTCTATTTTTGTTTCAGTTGAATAAACTGAAAAAGAAAAATCTCTCTTGCAGGATTTTAGGGTTTTTCGTATTTGATTAAGTTGGTTGGACAGCAACTCACTGAAACTGTACCATTTTTTACTTTGGCCACTGTTTAAAATACGAACTAAAACTTCTTACTGATAATCATGAACTTACTTCATAAATGGAACTATATGGAATGAACTCTTTAACATTGAGATTTTTTTTTAGTAGTTCTTTCTGAATGCCACCATTATGCCTGTTGGAACAGGCTCCCCAGGGCAGTGGTCACAGCACCAAGCCTGCCAGAGGTCAAGAAGCTTTGGACGATGATCTCAGACACCCGGTGTGAATCTTGAGGCTGGCCTGTGCAGGGGCAGGAGTTGAACTTGATGATGCTTGTGAATTCCTTCCAGCTCAGAATATTTTCTGTTATACCTAAAACAATTTTTGTCAGGTTTCTTCAGTTGATTTTTTGGATAGACTATCTAAAATGCATGTAGTGAACAATCTTGATAGTACACAAAGCCCTACTCATTTTAGATACAATTCTGAAAAACATTTCTGTGCTCAAGTGCTATGAACAGTGAACCTCATTTCTTTAAATAATTTTAAAGTTTTCCCTCCAGCATATTGTGGTGATTGTACAGCTGGGAGGAGGGGAAATTTTCTGAAGTATAGTCACCACCACCACAAAAAAGTCATTTTAATTGCTTTACTACAGATGCACTGTTCTGGCCTAGAGTACTTTTTATCCTAAATAAATGTATTATTCCCAGGGTCATTTTGTGTAATTTATTTTAATATAGGCATACTTCTGACCCTTAAAATGCTTTTAAGTGATGCCACTGCCTAAATCCTAACTTAAAAGCAAGAAACTGATGGGAAGTGTTTACTGCTTCAAATGTAGCTCACTAGTTACAGTTACTTAGATGGTATTTATATGGTTTTTGTGGATTACACTGAGGCTTCTCCCTCACTGGTGAGTTGGCTGGGATTGGCCTGTGTTGATGCATTTCTGGGCTAACCCTCTCCAGAGGTAGCTTGCTGCAGCCATACTGGGTACTAAGACGTAATGGGGAATATTTTGTGCATGAGTTGGTTTTGTGGTGTTCTCATTGTTAGTGCCTAAAAAGTTGCAGGCTTCCTGAGAAATGTCATAGGATGCAGCGTTGTCCCAGTGTTTTCAAATTGTGCAGCATGCAGAGGCATTTTAGGACCTAAGGTTTTTGTGACTAATGTAGATGACTGTTCCGTGGTGACTCTGCCAACCATGGACCAAATCAGTTTCACTGGGCGTTGTGCTGCCTTGGCTGGATTAATAACCCAGTCCAAAGTACCAGACTGAAGGTGGATAAAATCTCTGCTTTGCTACAGCTAATGCTGTAATTGAAGTGCAAAAAAATGGTCTCAATTGATAAATGAAAATTTTCTGTTATCTGAACATCACAAAACAATTTGTTTCCATAACTTACTGCTTTTCCTGGTATGAAGCCTTTGGAGCTGCACTGTTCCTACCTGATCATAAGGAAGAATGCAAAATGAGTATCTGAATACATAAAGTGACCTTCAAGAGTCTTGTATCCTCAATGATACATATTGATAATAAGAACTCATAATTAAAAATACCCAAATATATAGACTGAGGTTTAAAAAAATGCTTCCCTGGGCAGCTGGGTTTCTTTGAGTTGGAGCTGCCCTAGCTTTGCCAAAGCTCTTCCTTTGAATACAGTGTAGTGTAGTTTACTGAGGGATTCTTAGTGATGCCAGCAGTTCTGTGTTGTATGTAGTCTGTGTTATACTTAATGCATTTTATCTGATCAACCTTTAATATAAAAAGATGCTGGGAGCAGGCCCAGAGTGCTCTGGAGTAGGGGAACCTTCTCCTTGCTGGCCTGTGGTGGTGAGCCTTCTTAGTGTTTGTAGCTGACCCTGTGAAGCAGTAACACAAGGATACGGTAACAGCTCTAAAAGGGCACGGTAGCATTTTGTAATTAGAGAGGAGGGACAGTGTATGAGTGTTAATCCATCCAGGCTGAGAAGGTAACTGAATTTCAGTCTTTCTTGGGCAGGTACTTTCCTTACTAGACTGAAAGTAGATGTGCATTCATTTCTCTGCTGAACTGTGTTTTCAGTCCAAGTGCGGTGGTAGCATTTTGTCTGAACTCAGCAATTTGAGTATACTGAAGTGTGTTCTGAATATACCCACTGGAACCTTGCCCTTTACAGTGCTTGCATAGGAGGACAGCCACTTCACACGTGAGTATAGGTGTGTAGGAGATTGAGTGCTTCAGTAGTTTAAGTATTCCTTGCTGAATTTTAGTTCCTTAAAGGAAAACTGAGTACAGCTGACTAAGAATGAAGCAATTGTTTCGATTTTAGTTCTAGAGACTCTTCTTTGGGCTTACGTTTTTGTGCATATGTGTGCATGTCAAGTAGCTTTCCTTTAGCCAGATGATTCTTCACTGTTTGGAGTCTTTCTTGCTTATGTATTTGGTTTTTTTTCAGTTAATAATGGGACTTGGCACTCAAGGAGCAGAGAAGAAGAGTGCTGCATCTATTGCCTGCTTCCTGGCAGCCAACGGGGCTGACCTTGGCATTCGTAACAAGAAGGGTCAGTCCCCTCTCGATCTCTGCCCTGATCCAAGTCTCTGCAAAGCATTGGCTAAATGTCACAAAGAAAAAGTCAGGTTTGTATATTCATAAAATACACCGTTTCCAAATCCCTGCTTTCCACAGGCTAACTGATTTATTTAAAATGTTGTGCCTTTAATTAGCAATAGCTAATTAAAACATACAAGTTTGGGGCTTTGGTGGGTTTTTTTGTGTATAGGCTTTTTTTTTTGTTGTTCGTTATTTTTTAGTTTTAATTCTTTAGGTTTTTTTGGTACATTGAATGCTATTCACAAATACATTAATTGAAACTTACCCAAGTCTTAGAGTTTCATGCATATTAATGTGGGAAGGGGGAGAATGTGAAGGTCACAGTCTTCAGGTGGAGGTTGGTAGAATTTCACAGGGGGTCAGGGGAAAATCACTGGAAGAATAACTAAGCATTGCAAACAGGTTGGCCTAGGAAGTTGTGAAATCTCTGTCCGTACAAGTTTTAATGACTGAAATGGGCAAAGCCCGATATAACCTGGTATGAATTCAGTGTTGATGCTGCTTTGAGAAGGTGACCTACTTAGTACTTGTTAATCTGAACAATTGTATGATTCTGTAAAAAGAAAACCAGGGGGTAGGTCTGATGTCTTAAGGAATTACAATTTCAGTGAAATACCATGTTATCAGGTCCATGCAATATCAGATGATTCACCTTGTCCTAGTTGTGTTCCACTGCTGTTGCCACAAATGATTCTCATCCTTAATTCCTGTATGGAAGTCAAAACTGTATTTTTGAAACGTGACAAAGAGCGGCTGTTTTTATGGATGTTGCCCTGGTGAGGAGTAAGATGCTTATTTCCTTTCGGAGTCTCCGCGTGTGCGTCTGTCTGTCCTGGCCTGATCCCTCGGCTGTTCCCTTTGGCCGCCCTTGGCGGGCGCGGCGGGAGGTGGGGCACGCGCGCCCTCTGCGGGCCAGCGCAGCGCGGAGCTCCGGCCCGGGGTCGGGCACTGCCGGGCGTGGGGACGGGCCAGGCCCGGCTGCTGCGCCTGCGGATCAGAATCACAGGCCGTGTCTCTCTTAGTAAGGCAAGCTCTTAGCATGAAAGGGAGCGGCTCTCTACATTCACGACACGCTATCCTGACTTGTGTGTCCTGTTTCTGTACAGTGTTTTATCTGAGTGTGTGACCGTGCACTCCAGTGTCAACTGTATTTTTTGGAAAAGGCAGTTCAGATTGCTTTGTGATCATACATTGATGCCCGAGTGCATAGGAGTATATGAGCAGCCAGATGATGTGCATTCTAAATTAAGTGGAATTTTTTTGATTCTTAGAAGTTTGACTGCAAGGTTTCTTTGTAGTGGCCAGGTTGGTTCCCGAAGTCCATCTATGATCAACAATGATTCTGAAACCTTAGAAGAATGTATGGTGTGTTCAGACATGAAGAGAGATACTCTGTTTGGCCCATGTGGCCACATTGCCACGTGTTCTTTGTGCTCGCCACGGGTGAAAAAATGCCTCATCTGTAAAGAACAAGTTCAGTCTAGGACAAAGGTAAAAACCTCCAAAGTTTATTGGTTCTCTTTCTTTTTTAATGGAAAAGTAAAAAAAAGAAAAGAATAAAGGAAAAAAGAAGTCAAGGAAATATACAGCTTATTTTATGTGGTATTATGGCTTACACATGTCTCTCTGGATGGAATTAATTTTGCATCATAATGATATCTTGCTTTTTTCTATTTGCCTGTCATACCTACCTCTCCCTGCCTTGCAATGTCTTTATTGTTCAGGTCCTCAGAGTTCCTATTACAGTCACCTGAGGATGCTTTATTGAAATAGAGTATTTCCCCCCTGCCACGGTATTCTTTTCTCCATGTTAAGATAAATTGCTGTTTTTCCTGAAGTATAATTTCCCTCAGTAATATTTAGTTCTTCTGAGTTCTTTTATTCCTTAGGGCTGCTTGAAAGATGATTTGGCTTTAAACTGAGTTAATATGTGCTTGTTTTTGCAGTTAATAATTACTTTCAGCTTTCACCTTCTCTTTGTTTGGAAACATGAGTTTCATTACACTTTTTTCTTCAGCATATCAACCAGTCATGCCCTATTTTGGAGGCCAGGGTTTCTCAAGTGGTTACTCCCAAGTAGTTTTGACTATATGGGTACATTCCTCTTGCTTTTCTGTTTGAATATTATTTTATTCCTTGTAATCACCAAGTCTTGTCCTGGTTTTTTTAACTGTTAAAAAAAATTATCATGTTCTGCACTTGGGTTTATCTTTAGTTTTGGTTTGACTTTGGGGGTTTTTTGGT
>VYXC01008332.1:643644-750881 GCA_013397175.1 Platysteira castanea
TTTTTTTTTTTTTTTTTTACTTTTTTCAAACGTATTTGATTAATCTGCTTCTGTGGCATGTTGTTTGTTTCCTCCACCTCAGAGTAAATATAAGAATCGTAAGTATAAATTTGTACTGGTTTTATTACTCACCCTCTTACTCTTCTTACACCATTCACTATTCTGCACTGTGTATGTTCAAAAGCCAAATGTTAACATAGTGGGAGCTCCTTTTCTCTAGACTTTATAGTCAGTGAAAGGGTTCTGCCACCAGATGATTTGGAGCAGCAAAGTGAGGCTTCTGCCCCTACTCATCCATTTAAAGAAGCTAGTCTATGCAAGTCAGCTTTCCCAGGTGAAAGCTAAGCTTTGTGGATACCCTTCCTTTGATTTCTTTTGCTGAATTAGTTTGAGAGATTGGAATATCTTGTCAATACTTCTGTTACACTTTTCTGTATAAAAACTTACAGTCAGAGCTGCAAGGCTAAGAAATGAAAGAATCAGAACAGTTCTATGAACTGGAAGAGGTGGTTCAGGCCAGTATAAATGGAATTGTATGTGATGTCTATGTTCATACTATACATGCCCCGTCCCGTCCCTGGCAGTGTTCAAGGCCAGGTTGGATGGGGCCCTGAGTAACATGCTCTAGTGGAAAGTGTCCCTGCCCATGGCAAGGGTTGGAACTGGAGGATCTTTAAGATCCTTTCCAACCCAAACCATTCGATGATTCCATGATATATACAGCTCTCATATTAAAGGACTTGAGAAACCCTAACCCAGAATATTAAAACATTTCTGTAGAAGTACCTTTTAAGTGAATTAAATAGGATCATAGAATATCGGAAGGGGCATTTAAAATCAGTCGTGTTACTGACATCTAATACCCTGCAACGAGCAGGGACATCTTCAATGAGTTCAGGTTGCTCAGAGCCCTGTCCAGCCTGACCTTGAATGTTTCCAGGGATAGGTCGTCTGCCACCACTCTGGATAATCTGTTCAGTGTTTCACTACCCTCATCATAAAAAAATTCTTTCTTATATCTAGTCCAAATCGGCCTTCTTTTAATGTAAAACTATTACCCTGTGTACTACTGCAATGGGCTCAGCAAAAAGTTTGTTCCCATCTTTCTTATAAGCCCCCTTTAAGTACAGAAAGGCTGTAATAACATCACCCCACAGACCTCTCCTCTCCAGGCTGAACAACCCTGATGTAGGTATATGTGGTGGAATAAAGAAGAAGAAAAGAATAAAGAAAAAGAAATGTATGCTGTCCCAACTGCTTCTCTTTGCCTGTCCTTGTACTGAATGTGTAAAAATAGCCAGCAAATATGTGTTCTTAAAAGTTAGTTTTATAACTCAAATTTAAGTTGCATTTTGAGGTTCTGAATTAGTTAAAAAACCCCGCTAGATGGAGATTCTTGAAGTCCATATGCATTGCAAATTAATGTAGAGAGCAGGAGATAAACTTTACTCATGTGTGTGTTGTTCTTGACAGATTGAAGAATGCGTAGTATGTTCAGACAAAAAGGCAGCAGTGCTCTTCCAGCCTTGTGGTCATATGTGTGCCTGTGAGAGTAAGTAACTTGACAAAAGCTTTTTTTTGAAGTAATCATGAAACAGAACATTTTTAATCAGATTGCTAAAAGTCATGAGTAATCTGATTTCAGGTTCGATTTACTTGGTAGTCTGGTGTGATCATCAGAATTTTGGTATTATTTGTCATGCTGGTAATAATTGGAGGACAAAGTGGAGATTTTCAAAAATTTAGAAAGCATGTGCTCTTTCATCTAAATTATTTAACTGTGAGTAGGCTTGCTCACATTATAGAAGCCTACTGTATATCATTAACACTTTGGAAGTAATTAGAATTAATTTTGTTGTTTTGTTGCAGCTTTTTGAGGGCATTCAGATATGCAAATGGTGTTTTAAAAGAATATTGTAAATAAGTACTTGGTATGCTTCATTACTAATGTACGGATTTGCGCAAGGGCTGTATTTTCCCCCAAGAGTCACATCATGTATCTTTGCAAAGAGCACCAAGTTGTTTCACTTTGATTTATCCTGTGTAATGAAAAAATACATAGGAGATCTCCAGAAATGTTTTGGTTTTGAGTATATGTGGATGAGAAGGCAGCTATCACCTTGTCTGCAGACATTTCAGGGCTTTGTTGAAAGGGTCATTTCCCTAGAGAAGAGCAGTCCTTATTGAGGAGGATCTACATCAGAGGGAAGGTAATCATTCCCATGAGTAACTGCTTACTTGGTTTTGCTAAAGAAGTCTGGTTTCTTCCTCTGTTCTGGCTGAGGCAGCTGACATCGAATCACTGACTATAGTTATCCTGATCTGGCCTCTTTCACTGTCTGCAGTTGAAACATGATGAGAGAAGTTTTTTTGAATCGTTTCCCAGGAAAAAAGACAACTAAAAGATTGATTGCTGTGGTGAGGGATTTCAGCAGTGCAATGCACATTACCAAGTCTAAGTTTTAACAAGGACAGCAAAAGGTTTAACAGTTGTAGATAATTTCTTTCCTGATTTTTTTCTGGACATCTCGTTCAAGCAGGATGAGAGAGAGTCTTCAAGTTTGTGTATTTTATAGGACCCACTCTCTTGATTCACAATAACTTTTCAGCATTTATGAGAGGATAACTTGCCTTTTGTAGAAAAGTTACAACCCCCTTTCTAGGATTATATCAAAAGGGGTTAGTTTACTGTTAGTGGTAAAGAGCTGCACCTCCTTGCCCCTGGAGCATTAGGACAGTTAGTGAGATCCTTTGTTCTAAAGAAAAAAACAGCCAGGACATTCTTGGAAGTTCTGGTCTCAAATGTGTGATTACTTTTTAACTTTTGTAATTCTTGTGGACTAGACATCCATTTGGAGAAAGAGGAGTCTGTTCACTTGAAATACCTTAAAAAGAGATAGAGAATAGATCTACTTTGAATCCCAAACAGGGCATTGTTTAGGTATGATTTGCAGAAAATTATGTGAAGATGAACTCAAGTAGTTCTTTGTATTATAAGCATCTGTTAAGTCATTGCTTTATAGTTACTGTGAATAAACAAACTCATGGATAGTAAAAAAGGAAAATGAAGCAGCATGATTCAGAGTTGATTTATTTCTCTGTCCCCTCAGATTGTGCAAGCTTGATGAAGAAATGTGTACAGTGTCGGGCAGTGGTTGAGCGAAGAGTGCCTTTCATAATGTGCTGCGGAGGGAAAGGTACAGAAGATACCAGTGATGATATTTGTGAGTGACTCCAGAGCCCATACTCTTTCACATTCCTCCACCAACTTATTCTCTTTAATGATCTAAATCTCTCTCTCCTTTCTGAAGAAAAGTTTAATGAAAACAATGTTAACCCAGGTATCCATTTGCTGTTTGCACTACTTTCTGCATTGGTAGTAGCAAATGTGGCAAGACCACCAGTCATTACACTGGAGAATTGCTTCCAGCATTCAGACTAGAATCCGAAACGTGTGATGACTTGGCCCACTATTGCCCTAAGAAGTAAGAGCTGAAGATTGTCTGTAATCATTGTGCAAATGTGCAAACAAATGTGATTTTTTTTACCTCTGGAACTCTGAAGGAATGGTGAGTATTTTGCATCTAGGTACAAGCAACTTTCCTGACAGAATGTCCAGTTTTACATCTCCTGCTTTGATTAGTTTTTAAACTTCTTGTGACTTCTTTGAGTAATTTCTAGGAATTATATATATTTGCTCTGTGTGTATATATGCGGTACACAGTATTTCAGTTGTGTTTATGGGAATTGGAGTATTAGTTCATTCTTATCAAAATGTTCTGAAATAGATAAATCTAGGAATAATCATTAAGATCAGGTTTTCAATACTCACTGGAAATTTAAGACTTGACAATTTTTCTGTTTCATATAGTAATATTGCTTCCCAGATCAGTCAAATATAGGAATATTGATCTGAGCTTGTTCAAATTTTGAACAAACTACTTCCAAGACACTTAGCAATTTTGAACACCAAAATCATCTCTGTAGATAAAAATTCATTGAAATGTGAAAGGATTTGGCTTTTTTTCTTTAAACATGAGCAAAAAATATTTATGTCCAACATTTTCACCGGCAAATAAGAATTCTGAGAACATTAAGGGACTACAAACATCATTATTATGGAAATACTTGTTAAAGAAATGTTGCCACTAAACTCAAAGAAGTTCTTTGTTGAGCTGCAGTGATGGTGTAGTGAATTTAATTGGATTATCAAAGATGTTTGACTAACATTATTTCAGATAGTTGAAAAATTGTAGCTGTGACACTGGAAATAATTATTCCTGGTTCATTAGGTTGCTGCATAATCATGTGTCTTTATTTTCTTTATGTTACAGCAAGTGGAAACATTCCAGTTTTGCAGAAGGACAAAGACAACACTAATGTCAATGCAGATGTACAGAAGCTACAGCAACAGTTGCAAGACATCAAGGAACAGGTAAAAGTGCTGGATAAAAATTGTAAGGACCACTAAGCCAATGAAAAAGCCAATGCATCCTCTATTATTTAAAGCGAAATCAATGTGGAAGTGCATCAGCTCTTAAGTTAAAAGACCGATTTTTTTTGTGTCATGTGACTTGTATGTCCTCTGTGTATGGGGTTAAAAGAAAAAATCAAGTGGCTATGTTTGATGTTAGAGCATGTGTGTTGATGTGACTAAAAAAGGATGCTCTGCGCAGTCAGTACATGCTCTGACTGTTTAGCTGGCCTGAGTGTGTAGGAAACAGCAGAAGCTGTTTTCACAGAACGGTGATAAAAATAGATCATCTTCACAGTTCTGTACCTGCCTTAATCCTGACTTGTCTGTTCATTAAGTGCCGTGGAACAATGGCTGACAGTTATCTGAAGGATGTCATGAACACACTCTTGAAAAAACTCTGTGACTGCAAAGTTAAAACTTTGAAATTACTGTACGTGTAATTCGAATATTTGGAATTTAAATGTTAAGGTTTTTCTTCTGTAATTATGTATAGTGTTGGCAGATCTTTCAGCAGTAAGGGATCTGGAGTATCTGACTATTGAATGAGCTTACTCTCTTAGAACGCTGATAATGTGTTTTGCTTCCCTGTGTATAACACAATTGGAAGAAAGTTTTCATGGATACAGGAAACTGAGGTGTTCTACCTTGCCTTTTCCTCTAGTAGGCTTACAGCAGTCCATAATACTTCAATGATGGCAGCATCACATCTGGTCCTGGTAGTTGTTGGTTTCGGCTGTTCATATGCCTGAAAGCAAGGGCTAGAATGTTTAGATTGCCAGTTTTAGGGCCTATGTCTCTAAATACCTTAAATTTGAGAGCTGATATGCTCAACTGAATGCCTGTAAAGAGCTGTTCCTGTCATATGGTATCTGGGCCCGCACCCCAGTAATAGAAATTCAAAACAGTTTCCTGGGTAGTTTTTATCTGTAAAGAACATGGAGATTGAAAATTGTCATTTGAAAATGCATGTCTGTCTTACCTACATGTTACTGTCATCTCTGATGTCTTGCATCTTCTCTTTAGCTTCTGCTTTACTTTCTAGCATTGAAGGGAAAGAATAAGGTTACTCTTTTGGCATATGAAATTATACATGCAAAAGGTGCAGATGCATGCTTAAATGCAAGTAATCTGTTTTCTTCAGATATATATTTTCAGGGTACTTTAAGAGTTACAGAAGATTAGAGTTCTGTTTGGGTATGCTGATATTCTTATGTATAGGCACATGAAAAGAAAACTACTTTATATTACAGTTTTTCTTCTTGATTAGATGTGTGGTCAGGGGGTTTTCGTCCGTTTTCCTTAGCTGCTGTTTTATTCTCTATGATTTTGTCTAACCTTTGGGATTTACTAGCCAGCAGCCAGAATTGTTCAGTGCCTCTGACTAGAAAGAGATGGTTCTGGTCATTCCTTGTGTGCCTCTTGGCTTGAGACCCTTGTGCTTTCTTTAGTGTCTTCTGTGCTTAGTCTTGTGACAGGGCAAGTTGTATGTCACACAGTGAGTAGCAACCTGGATTTGATTAAAATTGATCATCTCATCTTTTAAATTTGTGCTTGAAGTTATGCACAGCATTCCGCTGTAATTGTGTATTCCTTTTATTTGTGCTGTAACAGTTCAGTCTTTGTGTTCAATTGATATTTTTCTACTTAAAATTAATTTGTTCTCTTTCAGCAGGTATAAGCCTTTGTTTCAACTCATACCTTCAATGATAATCTAATATGTTAGTGCAGCAAGCTTTTAAAACTATTTCTGGTGCCAAGCAGAAGTGATGCTGATGTCTACAGAATCTCCCACATCTGATGACCACACCATTCTTCAGGGATTCCCTGAATGTGAACCCTTTTGACTGTAATTGCAATACTTTCACTCCATTTCATACATAATCACCATCATCCATCTAATATCTTATGTATGTTCCTTCACCATACTTATATCACTTTCTTCTTCCTTAAAAATAAATTTATTTTGTCACTGTGCACCTGTATATTGTTGTAAAACCTGTTTTTGATAGTGAGGAATTGATACTTCAAGCAGTTTAGAACACCTTGTTAGTGACAAAAAATGATTTGAATTGCAAACCCAATTCTACTTAAGGTGAAATGAGCACTTTTCCAGAGTACTTATCTGAAGAAGTAATTCTCATATGTAGCAGGCATAGTGCCTTTTTATACTATTTGTTTTCCTTCAGAAGATAGGAGTCCAATGTTTCAGGCAGGTGAAAAATGGGATTTCGTGCAGAGGATGTTCTAACAAACTCATAGTACAATAGTTACAGGTACTGCTTATTTCTCACTTTGTATTTTCTACTGCCCAAATGGGGAATAAGGCTTGCAGTGAACTTTCTTTCACTATAAAAGTACATGTAAGATGGTGGTAAAGTAAGGAAGTCTCCTTCAGAGTTGGATAAAACTCAGTTATCTGGGCTTGTATCCCACTGGGAAACTGCTGGACTAATTAAGAAAAGCCTGTCAGAATAGAATTGTGTAGGAAACAGGAAGCTTGTTGTTCCTGCCCGCTGAGTTCTCCTACTGTGTGAAGTAGCTTAAGTGTTAAGATAGTATTATGTTAAGAAACAAAGCAGGTAATGTATTTTATATGCTCTGCTTTTTTACTAAGCAAGAGAAATTGGACAATTTTCTTATACTGCATATCTGTAAAATGAAAATGTTGGGATTTCTGTGCTTTACTGAATGAGACCGTTCGAAGTATTGGTGTTTCAACAGATTTTATTTTTTGATTATTTCTGAGTCCCTTAATGGTTGTTTTCATTTTTAAATGATGGTGTAGCATTTGGAGAGAAACTGACTCTTGTAACTTCGGTAATTCTGACACTACATTTAGACAGAAAAGCAAATAATTAGCTAAAACCTAGAATAAAGGCTACACATTGAGGATTCTCGCGAAGATAAGATTAGTGTTTGCTTTGTCAGTCCTTTGTGAAAGGTCATCATGCCAATGCTGTCAAGTTATAGATACTTGTCACACAGCTGTATATTGATTGCATTGGAAAGAGCTGTTTCACTGTCTGAAATCTGAGTTACTGAAGGAAGAATACATGAAAGGTTCCATTGGTGTGTGGGATGTGAAGGTGATGACTTAGTGTGAATGGAAGTATGAGCATGACTGACAGTCTTCTGTAAATTTTTAGCTAGTGTTTTGTTACAGTATTGTGGAAATTCTGGCAAAGCTGGAGCACACCCCCCTTCAGGGTTCTTTTTAAACATAAATTGACTTAAGGTTTTACCTGGAAGTTTTATTTTCCTGCTAGCACATTATACTGGTATCCTGGAGATTAAAATAGTAATTTGGCCAGATTCCATGCCAATTTAAACTCTTAAGCAGAATTATGGTGAATTTTTTTGGTCTTCAATTAAACTATCTACCCTAGGAAGTAATACCTATTGATTTCATAGAATATGTGCTTTAGAGTTATTCTGAATAGGGTACCTAGGTATGGTCTCTCTCTCATGCAATGAACAAATTGAAGTAAAGCCCCAAGAATGAATACAAAAACAAGTTGCAGGTGCAAGATGGTGATAAAATGAATTTTTATTTGAAATGTGAGCCTTGTCAGTATTTCATATTATGTATGCGATCAACATTTGTAATTGTTAGATATATGTAGTATGTCTCAGATCTGAGGACATCTTAGATTTGATTTGATCTGCTATAGAATGGTCTTAACAATTTTCATCTGTTGTAACATCTATTCATTTACTAACATTTGATAAACTGTTATAAATGAAATCCTAATATGGTTGCAGTATGTTTATGGTGAAGGAACATGCCTTATGAAAACTTCAGTTTCTGCACATGACAAAAGGTGAAGGACATTGTTCCTTAGTGGCTTGGTACAGAATGAATTTTGCCATTGAAGAACTTAAAAAGATCATTTTTGGGCATTGGCTATCACTTTACGTTCAGCAATTAAAACTGATTTTAAAAGTTTGCTGTGCTGCTATTACGAGTTAGGGTTACAGGTTTATTAACTGTTCTTTATTTGGAACTTGAGGTGTTCTTTTGGTTGAAAATCTAGATAACTTCCACAAACAAAGTACTAAATTTTTCCATATCGTATTGATTATACAACATTTTTATTTCTTCTGTGGGTGTTGAGTGCTTGGTGTTTAGAGGTAAGTATGTGAATGGCTAGAATAGCCTGAGAAGAAATTTGTAAATCATTACCCAAGCATTGCATACATCAAGCTGTTTGTGTTTGTTCCCTGGAATATTACGTATCATAAAGAAGAATTTTTCTGAAGAATGTTCTAATGTTGCAGACTTGGGTAATGATATTGAAAATATGTTGTCAGCCTATGACTAGATTGCCCTAATTAAAGGAATCATATTTTGAAAAAATCTATATGGTTGTTAGTGTCATGATGGAGTAGGAAAAGCCCATATATTGTAAGTCAATATGGAGTGAAAATGGGATTTAAAGAAACCCCAGTTGGGCTTAGTTGCTGGGTTATGCTGCGGCAATTACCTGCTATGCTTAGGATGACGTATTTGTTGTTAAATTTCACTAATCAATATGTTGCGTATTCATTACTCTATAACTACTACCACTGACTGTATAACCTGTCAAAATCTTTTCCAGACTATGTGTCCTGTCTGTTTGGACCGCCTGAAGAACATGATCTTTCTGTGTGGCCATGGAACGTGTCAGCTTTGTGGAGACCGAATGAGCGAGTGCCCCATATGTCGCAAGGCAATCGAACGGAGGATCCTTTTGTATTAAACAGGGGCCAGTGTCTTTTACTAGGTTGTGAAAGAGTAAGGACATATTGATGGTTTAAATCTCTGTATGTTTGAAAGGCAGTAAAGGGTTCTAATGAAAACATTTCTAAAACTGTAGCACAGGTTCATTACATAGTAATTGTTTAAAGACTGTGAACACACCAAATAAAAGAAACAGTATTCGAACAGTCAGCTTGTAGCTTTACTCTTAAAAAACATCTAAGCCTAATGCTAATTTTAAAGCACTGTTTTTTTCATTTTCTTTGTTTTCTTCTTCTTCCCCTTAAAGTTTAAAGGGACAATGTTATTTTGGTTTTGGTCATGTGTATCATGTATGTATCAGATGTCAAGTGATGTAAGGGAATGTTTGTTTTTTTTTTTAATATTGTCAGTTACTACCAAACATAAATACTAGAATTTTTTTGCTTTAGGCTTTTCTGGAGAGTGTTGATGTTTCTGGTGACAGTTCTGATTCACAGTAATTTTAGTCTTGAAATACACCGTCGTGAAAAATCAATACAAAATATATATACAGTAGTAATAAATATACTATTCCCATAAGGACAGGCCTCAGAATACAATGTTAAGGTAATTCTGACTTTATCATGCCCTTTGTTCCTGAGGATGGGATGTGTAGGAAACAGGGGGAAAAAAAGTGTTTTAGAAACGTTATGTTTCCAAAACTGCACTTTAGTCTAGCAGGTTCAAATTAAATAACTTAAATAGGGAGCTTCATAATTCTCCTAATTACTTGACTTTGCATGGAATTGCTTTTAACTTGAGTGGAAAGGACCACATTTGAGCAGTGGGTCACTTATCCCTTTCAGATGAGTGAATTTGATCAGTTGTAGAGAAACATATACATGTGGAGCCATTTAAAAATTGTGGGTCTGTGAATTAGGAAAAAAACAAGATTCTGCAAGATTTCCTTTCTTTTAAAGTGAGTTTTATTGTCTCCAGGCAAACAGTGTCAACAGCAAAAGAGAATATTTAATATCGATTATTCATCTAAGTGGGGTGTTAACACCAGAACTTGTATGTGAGCATTACTGAGTAATACTGCAAATGAAGATATTGGTGACAGAACAGTGAATTTTCTGAGCTGTGCCTAGTTGAGCTGAATTTGGCTGAAGGAGTTTGCTGTCACTGATGTGATAAAGATCTGCTCCTGACCCCCAGAATAAATGCTGCTGTCAGGGACTGCAAACTATTAACATTTTGAAAACAAATGCATCCTTTCATCCTTTCTGGTGGTAGAAAATAGCTGACTTAAGGATCTCTTGTAGCTAAAAGGAATCTGTGCTTACTCCTAAGTGATTCAACAGTTTTCTGAGTGCATAGTTCATGTAGCCCTTTGCCATTGTGCGGACTTCATTTGGATGTGCTCTTGCAGAACAATAAAGAAATCCATGCTGGAGTCACTTAGGTGCCTTACTTGCAGCTAAGATGAATTTATCATTGAATTCTCCTTGCATATGTCAAAAATGTGGACAAAAGGATAGTTCAGGGAAAGATCCAAGTAAGGATAAAGATATAATTGTGGTCTTTTCAGATAAATCAGTCTGTCTTCTGAAGCTTATGTTGATATGCCTGAATTGTGCGAACACTGGCAAACGTCTCAGAAGACTATTACTAATAAACTGTAAAGTAGACAAACCTTTAAGCAATAAGATTTAAACACTGAATAAAGTTTTCCAGGAAACAAGTACAGTGATATATTGGAAAAGTGTATGTAGAGTGGCTTTTAACACCATGAAGTAATGTAGTACACAGCCTTACAATAGCCATCTTTAATCCTCATCCAGCATTCCAAATGTTCCTCATTATTTGCAGTAATTTTTCATTGGACACAATCGCAAACTGGAGTCATTGTAGTAGTCTGTTTTATTTTGTTTACTAGTGGTCATCTGTTCTCAGATAATCTGCATCTGTATTCTTGGCCAAATGAAGTAGCCTTCCCTTTTTTTTGCTTCTTGGTTCCTATTTTAAGATACCAAGATTTCAAGGAGTTTTGGAAAGTTTTTGATATAAGGCCTTTTTTCAGTTCAGCATTTTGCTATCTCCACTTGACCTCTGCATGCATCTGAGTGTTCATTGTAATTTTCATCTGGCCAATATGCACGGCACAAAGTTTTTTGGGGTTTTTTTTTTGGTAGCATGTTTTACAGCTGAATTTTCTATAGTAGGCTTCAGTTTCTTGTCAGGCTTCCCCTGGAAATACTTCTATAATAGGATATGCCATTTGATGATCCATTCTGAGTTTTAGCCTGTCATGCATCGGATTTGTACCTTGGTTTCCTCTGTCTCCAGCAGACATGTTTTGTCCTCTTAATTCCTCAAGGGGACCTCTGCAAACTTGTCAGCACAGATGCAGGGTGGGTCTCTTCTTGATAATGCAACTCAATGCTGAAACCTCAGTATAGCAGTTTGCATTTTCCTAATTCTTTTTTGCTGGAACAAGCCAGAGTTACTTGAAAGTATTCCAGCTTAGCATCAGTTGAATAATTCAGCTGAGTTAGAACAGATCTGAAGCATCCTGGGTAGGAAACTGGAGATGAGTGTTAAGTATTCCTAGTCTGCAGGAAGCACATACTTGTAGCATAGATAGGTAAGTGCTATGTTAGACTTGTCCTTTTGAGCAGAGAAGATGTAAGTTACTGTTTAACACCCTCAGTACTTGAATACCATCACAGGCCTACGGAAACTGAGACAATGACTGAAAGTATTGCTGTAGGAACAGCTTTAGTCTCCTATACTGCAATCGCAGCAGATGCATGTGACTGCATAGGAGTTTGTGATCGGGCTCATTCAGCAGTGTTGTGTGCCAGTTAAAATTGAAGTATGTCAGCTTGATGCTAATTTGGTGCCAAGAAAAACAACTGAATTAGAAAAACTGGAAAAGCTAACCAAGATGCTTGAGTTATTTATATAGGTCTCTTATTGACTGGTGGAAGAGCTGTATCCTGTCTGGAGATGGTGATACAGTTTGCCTTTCAAAAAACTTAATGAGGAAAAATGTTTGCAAATCCAGTATCATGCATGGAAATAGATATTTATATTCAGACCCTCTGTTTGCATTCAGATGTAGAAGGTGAACTAGTGTTGAGGAACTCAATAAGCACATTCACTTCATTATGTTATCTGCAATGTGCACAGAGTGCAAATGTTTAATTGGATAGCACATATTTGAAGGATGAGAAGTTCACTTGAAAGCCAATGGGGATCATAACAAGTAGTAGAGTTGAGGAAATATCACTGTGCATCTGTCTGCAGCAAGAGATTAAAGTCTAAATTTCACCTGAGCAAAGTGAAAATTAGAAAAATCAGTAAGGCATTTATCTCTAATTTACTGTAAAATCATAGAATGTAAGGGTTGTAAGGTTTGTTATGTCTATCCCCCAGCATTTAATAGCAATTTTGAAATTAAATGGAATGAAATATCTCCATTTGTTTCTTGAAACAAGTAACAAGACACCTAAAAATATATATTGTTCAGTGTGAGGTATGCTCAGATGTTTAAGTAAAATACTTTCTTTTCAGTTCGTTAAGAGACATAAACAATCATATCACTACACAGTGATTTGAAGTGTAAAGACAACCTAAGAGGTTAACAGAATAAGCTTAATAGATGTAGATTGTTAACTTTTGTATAACTATGTTTGACCTTTTTTTCCACCCAAAACTTGTGTGATCACTTATTGTGGCCCAAGCTCATATGGCACTTCTCAAAATCTGGGCTGTTATTATCTACTTTCCATTTGCTGGATTACTGTGTATTTGTATGCTGGGGTTTGGAGAAATCCCTTTTTCATGAAGTGGATACTGAAAACTACACTGATGAGACAGTAAACAAGTTGCTTTGTACATGTGAAAGTTTGATTAGAAGGTGGTGTTCTTAACTTGCTTGGACTGGGTGAGGGTATAGCAGATTTGCACAAGTACTTGTGCCTTGTTAGCATAGTCTTACAATTGGTATATTAGCTTCTTTTAAAGGCGTGAAATGGTCTTTTAAAAATATTAAGTACTTATTGTGTAGATATTTTCTAGAGATGAAGGTTTATGTATGTCTAATTATTTTTAGCAGTATTAATTGCAGTTAGTGTAAACACTAAATTGCTTTAAGAAGCTGCTTTCAACTAGTGAAACTTTCAACTGAGCTTCCTCTACAAAACTAATTGTCAGAAATTTAATTTTACTCTTCCAGTAGCAGCTGGTGAACTGAAGAGCCTATCCTGTTCTTTGTGCTGCATGGGTCAAGTTTTCACTTAAAAAACCAAACCCCAACAACACTACAGTCTAACCTTTAGCAGTGCTACCTCCTTTCTGTCAAAGTGCTGAATTCTTCTCTAGCTGTTCTTTGTCTTTGGGAAGGGATGGGAAATGCATCAGTTTTCTTTTGCTTCATCAGTTTTGATGTCTGAATACATTGGGAAGTTTTTTTACTTTATAAAATTACTGTGTCAATTGCGTACAACAGCAGTGTGTGATTTGCCACAAAGTACATTGTATACCTGTCTTGCATAAGTTGCTGGAATTCATCCTGTTGTCTTTTTGTGCATTTCATAACTCGTTTGTGTTGACAAAGCTAAACTGTTGTCTGCAGAGGCTTTAGTATGTGCCATTTTTGTAGCTAAGCCTGTGGTAAATACGCAAGTTCTGACTCAGGGCTTTTTAACAACTTAAACACATTCACAATATTCTTCAGCACATCTTGGAGAATACTAGAGATTTAATGACTGTACAGTGCCTTGATAGAACTATTGAATGGGCAGCAGCCATAGAGTCTTCACACAATGCAAGTATCTTTTGAATCCAGTTAATGACCTGATGTTAATATAATTGTAATGTCCCTGCCATGGATTTATAAACTTGTATATACTTTCTGTAAAGGAAAATTGGCAAATTTAGGTATTGTTAAGCTTTCTGAAAGCTGTTTAATTGTTGCACTGGTCATGAGAGTCTGAAGGGCATAATATTCAAATATACAGAAGCAGCTTTTGTGTCAAAGACAGCTGAGAAAATTTTCTGTATGTGACATTTTTAGTGTGAGGGAGGTCTTTGTATAAACATGTGAAAGTACCTGCTTTACTCTGATCTAGTAGATCTTTTGTAAGTGAGAGAGAAGTAACCAACAGCGAATCAGTATGTTTGCATGCCATTTCATAGTTAGAAAACTTTGTCTCATTTGGAGCTTCTAGGAAATACTTAATTTGTCCCAACCTTAGTGTCTTTGTGAATGGAAATGATTCATGTTAGAAAACAGGTTTTACTGAATCACATGAACATTTTTACTTTTGTTAAAACTAACTTTGTTTTTTCAGTAAACTGTAGATTTTGACATGACTGTTTATTGGAGAAATTTAAGGTTGCCTGTGTGAATGTAGTGTATTTCTGTATGCAGATAGCATTATATAATTGCTTACTTTAAAACTGCTTAGCAAGGTCTAAGCTTTTCAAAGGAAATGCTGATGTACTGTATGGTTAGTAAAACTTGTCATATAAGATGTATACTGACTTTTTCAAGAGCTTTGATTTTAAAAATATAATTGGACTGAATTAATACTCATTTTTTGCACAGAACATTGGAAAAAGGGTGTAGGCTCATTTGTCTTCCTCCTTCTTAGTTGTAATGGTGTTAGATGTCACCATGGAATTAGAAAATTGTATGCCTGAAAAAATGTTTGCAAACTCAGTTACTTGTTGGCATACAATGTTTAAAAGTGCACCAGACTTTATTGAGAAAGTTTGCAGTCCAAAGTTCTTAAAAAACCTGGTTCTTTTATAATATGTTCCTGAAGAATGAGTTTGTGGAAGCATCAGAAGTGCTATGTGCCTTTGAATCTCCAAGGTACTCAAATATTGTTAAAGCAGCACAGTAGAAGTTTGAAAGGTGGATTACGTTGTAACAACAAAAAGGTTGATTTAAAATTATCTGTGGATTATGTGCAAATTTTCCTGTAAATATGCAGTTCATAGTACTGTTCTACTGACCAGAGTTGCTGTTAAGTGTCTGTTAGACTCTGTGTTTACTTGTAATTGAATGGCCTTTACAGATCTGGCTACATGAATGTGATCATTTAAACATCTCCTGCCAGATACAGTAACTTCCATATTCTGAGACAACAGATGCTGCATCATAGTTTGTACTTTTAGGATTCAATATAATGGATGCATTTGTAAAAAAAAAAAAAAAGTCTATGTAATCAAAGGCAACAAAACCAACCAGACTTATATGGCTTAGTGTTTTTATTTGTCTTAGTGTACAGGTGAAAAAAGGAACTGACAAAATAAAAAGTTTGTTGCTCTCTTTCTCAGTTTCTTTTCATTTTTCAAGTTTCTTCAGCCTTGGTTTATATGACACATCTGTATGAAAACATAGTCTTTTCAAATACTTTTGAAAAAACTTTATTTTAAAATAATTGATGCAAATTGTTGAAATATATTTGAAGTAGCCTCTTATCCATTGCATTGGGATTTACAACCTGCTCACATATTTCTCCTTACATGTTCATTGAAGATGATGGAAGCAGTGTTGGCATTGGTTCAAGACTTGATCTTTGTGGTCTCAAGGGTTTCAGCCCCTGCTGTTGATTGCAGTGGAAGCTGGTGGGTTTTGCTGGTGTTTGGTATTGGTGGGTTTAGATTTTGAGAAGGCTAATTCATATTGTACAATATAAATAATATGATACAGTAACTTTATAATACAAATACTGTGTAATGCAGTTAATTTCTGTATAATGCACTTTGCTGTTCTAACTCGTTCCAGCTATATCCCATATACAGTCATCTGTTTTTGACAGTGATGGTGAAAGTGCATGGAGATTTCATCTGGTTTTGTGAAATTAGTTGAATGCAGACGGTGGTTCTTCATGGGTGTACTCTGTTTCATTTAGGGAGTAAAGATTAGCAGTAGTATTGGAATAAAAGGCATTACCCTTCCTCTTCAGACTTGGTTTTCCACCATAAGGAAAGGAAATACGTTGTCAGAAACAAAACTGTTGAAGTTCTTGTTGTGCTTTGTGTAGCCCTGCTCATGTCAGTGACATGGAAAGCTTTTACTTTTAGGAATGAATCATATCAACTTTTTTTGATACTTATGGAAAGGTTTTGGCTGGAAAATACTTCAGGGTTTTAAATAGTTTGTTCCCTTTTCAGCAGAGTAGTATGTCCTTGCTTTCCAGGAGATAGTAGGGTGGGGGTTTTTTTCAGTCTTTAGGGATTGATGCTATGATGGATTAAAATAGCTTAAATTACATTAAAAATCGAGAACTGTGCCAACTGGCAGTGTATAAACTTCAGTCTTTAACAATGCAAGACTTTGTTATGGGAAAGTCACTGCAGTATCTATTACCATTAGGATTTGTTGATGCTTACTTGACTGCCCTAGAGAAGCTAATAAATTTAATTTCTGTAAAATTGCCTAAAATTGTGAAAATATGCTTGGGAGACTATAGTGACCTCTTGCAACACCATAACACCGTTTCACTGAATTTTCCTTAAAAATTAATCTGTGGGAGGTAAGGAGACAAACTTAATTCTGAGCTGATTTCCCCACTGACGCTTGTGCATCCTGAAGTGTGTGAGTATTCCTCCCACAAGGGGTCAGTAGCACCTTCCATTTGGCACAAGTTTTTATTACAATATAAGCAGAAAGCAAACAAGGGATAAGGATAAAGATGATTGCATTAATATGTGGGTGGACCAGACCTCTCTTGTCTCCTTCTTCAAGCAGGCTAAGTATAATTAAGCTATTTGCTGACTTCAGTAAGCACCATATTCTATCCTCTGACTCTCATGTGACATGAACATTGCTACTATTGATTAGGGCAAAGTTCCAGTGGAGTGTTTGCCTTTAGCTCTAGTTGAAAGTATTCATTTAGTCAAGCTTTTTTTCAAAAGCATGCAGTTGGAGCAGATAAACTATATGAGAGAACTTGTCCAGCGGGCAGGGGAAAAGAATTCTTGTATGAGTGTCCCACATATTCTTAATGATAACTGCAGTCTCCCCAGATGGCTAGAGCTGATTAATATTTTCCACTCTGTAGTAACACAGCTTATGGTTAAATATGCTTTGAAGCCTATCAGGCTGCTCAGTGGAAGGAATGTCCAGCTTCTCAAGGCTTCCCTGGGTACGCAAGTTACTTGAAGGCCAGAAGTTAGAAGTAACTCATAATCTTTCTGCCAAGAAGCTCAACAGACCAGACAGCTATTCCTTCAACAAAAATTTCCAACCCTTGTAGCAAAGTCCTGTTTCACAATTAGGAATCTTCAGATTCAGTGTCATTCAGACCCAGGTTCTTACATGTGTTGAATTTAACAAGGGGCCTTCCTTACCTTTCTATTTGCATCTCTTGTTATTCTCTCTGCCACATCTGTTGTGGTTTTTGTATTTCATGTCCTCAGTGCTTCTGTCCCCACTATGCAAATCCTCCATTTCAGTTCTTTCTCTGTCTGTATTTTTGATATCAGAACTGTGTCCCTTCCTTCTTGTACGTCCCTTCTGAATGTCCTCTTGTTTTCCTTTACACTTGAGGCTCGCATAAGCATAGTGAGGCCCTGTCCTCATGTCCCTAACTCTGCTCTTAATTTCATGTACTGACAGGAGGAATTCCTGAATTTGGTCTTGACATAATTTCACATTAATATATTGACGTCCCTTTTTTCTCTCCATTGGTGGCATAAGAAAGAGTTTTGGCTGCCACCTGAAGAAAGGATAGGAGCACTTCTTTTGGTCTAGTTACCTCTGATCTCAACCATATGAGGAAATTCAGAAACAAGTAAATGTTTCAATGTTGTTTGGTTTTGGTGGTGTCTTTTTGTCCTATAGGCCACCTAATTTTCATTCTTCCTGTATCCTGGGTTCGGTTTTTGGTGTCAGCTTAAGAGTTTCTTTTCAAAGAAACTTACAGACAACTAGAAGACAGAAACTTCCATCTAGAGTGTCTTGCACACTTACGTTGCGTGGAGGAAGTTCAGTAGGATTCCTTGCAAAGAGGAGGGGTCTGATTTTGGATTTCTTTCTGCCTCCATAAAGCATTAGGAGAAAAATTCCACCTCTTTGAATAAAGTAGATCTGAAACCACGTTCCAAGTAATACTTTTCTACTAAGATTTCATAGCCTCTACTATGTATATACCTTACAGTTGTAAGGTATTATGATATTCTGTATGAAAGCTATATCAAATAAATAGCAATTACACAGCATTTATTTCCCAATGGCCATAGATTGTTGGCTTCAAAATACAATACTATTATTCTTCCTCTTTTCTTCTTCTGTGATGAGACCTGTAAAATAAAGATTACTTCAGGTTTATCTAGACAAGGCTGCTTTTCCTAACATAAGCCTGTAGTTAAGCTGTTTGGGGTATAGCCATACAATTCAAAGCATCATGCTCAAGTTTTTTGACTATTTTTCTGATCTATAGCACATGGCACTTAAAGCACCTAATTTATATTAATCTTGGGTTTTGGTCAGGTGATTCTGATTCTATGTAAGGCTGAGGAAATCTTCATATCATTGTTGTCCTCTGAAGCTGCGTTCTCCCACCATTTTATGCTGAGGACATGGGGTCTGGAAGAACCCACTTTTTTGTTGAGATAGAAAAGTGTGTTAGAGTAAGGGCATGGGGAAACCTAAAGCTAAAATACAGTCATAGACCTAGTTCTCAGTTTGTGAGGTGAGAAACTCAGGTGGCAAATATGACTGAAAGAAGAGTGATTACTAAAACTGAGTTTTAAATTCTTCTGTACCCTCTCTGGAGAGCTTGTAGCACGGATACATTGAGTCCTGCTCTAACCCTGCCATGTCCTGCATGTCCCACCACCCTGGATAGGTCCCTCCACACCAAATCTCCCTGGAGTAATATGTCTTATACTGAAACTATTCCATACATGGAGAAGAAAGGCATGGGAGTTACAAGCCAGTCCCTGGTGCAAAAGTTGTGGATCTGCTGTTCTGTTCCCATGGCACACACAGAGGATGTAAAGGAGTAAGTGATCTTGACTTGGATTTACTGTGAGCTGTGGCTGTCTGCACCCAGGCAGCAGCATAAAGGAGCTGCTGCGAATCAGCTGCTCAGTAATGAGCTGTGTGAGGTGCTTGCCCTGCAGCAAGCAGAAGTTGGGAGCCACTTATGCTTTTAAAGTGTTGCAGCCAAGTAGGGTTGAGTGGGCCAAGCCCTCTGGGCATCTACTTATCCTGAGCTGACATTGCTTTATTGGTAAGTGGCATGGAAGTGAATTAGATTTGAAAAGCATATCCTCATTAACAAGATTGGGATACCAGACATTTAATTTTAGGCTTTATCTGCTGTGCTGAATCAAACGGTGACACCAAGATTTGGCAAGCAGTTCTTGAGCAGTCCAGGAAAAGTTAGTCATTGGCTTTCGTAGGAACTTCTTAACTTTGAGGACCTAGTCAAATAGTCCTCAGCGGGGAAAAAAAAGGCATCTAGCAGGAATGTTTCAGAAGAGGTACCCTTTTTTTTGGTTGGTTGGCGTGGTTTTTTTTTTTGTTGGTTTTTTTGGGTGGTTTTTTTTTGTTTGTTTGTTTGTTTTTGGTTTTTTTTTTTTTTTTTTGGTTCTCAGCCTCTAAGGGATGGGAACTGTGTCTGGTTTTTCATTTCTCTTGCCAATTTTCATTTAGCCAAAAATGCTGCCATAATTGCTACTTGCCATCAGGATTCACCAGCGGGGGATATATCCCATGCGTCTTGTTCCTGACCACCACACTACCTCTCTCCAGAACATCCTTCCAAGGGGATGAGTGTGCACTTGTGGGTTATAGGAGAAGCTAGTGTTATTCTCTGTAACTTTCCAGGACAAGGATAGGTATTTAATGTTGATTTGGTCTGATGTTTTTCTTTCTGACCATCTTCAATTATCAGATGTTGAGATGCCTTTTTTTCACATGGCATTTAATTTTGAGAGGAAGTCAATGGGGCCATCATTGCTGTGCCTGGAATTCTTGGATTTGGCCCATCCTTTCCTACAAAATCAGGCCTGTTGGCCTAAAATAGGTTGTTTTATGAGGTACAGGTATTTAAACATTAAGCTAGCCAGCTCTGCTCCTAGGAATATTAATAGAGATGGCTTGGAGCTGGCAGGTTTCTCTAGGGAAGATAAGGAAGTGCTTAGCACATCCTAGGTTAAGCTCTTCCCTGTCACATCTCAGTGCTAAGTGCTGTGTGACCTGCAGTGTCTGAAGGGTAGATACAGCTTAAGGCACCTTCATGGCACAGTGCTGTGTCCGTAGGAGCTAGCAGTGAGAGCAGAAGTGCACTGCATCCAGGATAACATAATATTTTTCATGAGTTGGTACATCTGGCTTTTCTAGAAGGGTAGATGGCCTGAAATGAGGTCAGTAGGTACCCCAGGGAACCTGGACGTAGAGCGTTGCGTGGTGCTTGGTACTCTTAGCCTGAAACTCTGGAACAAGTTTGCTTGTGTATCTGTGGATTGGCTGTCAGTGAATTAGAAACAAGAGAATCTATAAGGCACCAGCTTTCCATGTTTGAGTGAAAAGTGTCCTTCCCTGTGCTTTTATTAATTTGCTTCCTCCTGATACGGAAGGAACAAAGGAAGCTTTTAGCCTAGCTAGTTTTGCTGCAAACTGTGTATATGCAGTATTGAACATCTCCTTAGATAGCTTTGTATGTGGACAGGCAAAAAAAAAAAAGGAGCGGGGGGGGAGGACAGGGAGGTCTTTAATGATGTGTTACGTTATTGATGGAATTTCTAACCCAGAGGAGAACTGCCTGCCTCGGAGCTGTGGGCAGTGTTACCCACAGTAACTGCGTGCTTGTGCGTAGTTCATTTTTGTTTTATTGTTCAGGAAAGATAAAGTGTCTCTGCTAAGTGTGGTGACTGGCTGGGAAGAGCAGCCTGGTTCTCCTGAGCACAGCTGCCAAAACTGGAGCAAGCCAAGGGAGAGCAGTTCTTTTGTCAGACAGAAATGTGATCTGACACAGCTTTCTTATCAAAGGGAAGGATTTTTCACTTCAGGAGGAAGTTTGGCTGGGAAGGCATTGGATAACTTTTTTTTTTCCAGCTCTGTGGGAAGTCCTGTATAAATGTGTTTTCAATGAGTATAGTAGTTCTGCTTCTGGCTCTCTGGAGAGAACATTAGTGGCTGTATATGAGGGAAATAACACAAGGGTGACTAAGATATTTTTAATCTAAGTCAGCAAACACACCTTGTGCGCTCACAGCCAGGAGCCATTTGCTCTTGGCTCATGCTGTGGAGCAGACAAAAAGTAGTTCTCTTTTTTTTCTAATTTTTTATTCTAAGTATTTCTGAAATTTCCCTTGATCCATTCCAAGCCATCATGTTGTAGTTAAATTAAAACTTAGCCTTTTCTTCTGGTAAATACCTTGTGTAACAAGAGTGATTTGTTTGTGTTTCAGCTTAAACTTGGATAATTTTGTTTAAACATTAAGAACCTATGTGTATTATAGAGAAGTTTCTCTAATACCATTGAAGAAACAAGTTGTCGTCTAACTGAGGCCATTAGATTGTGATTTGTTAGATTTGGTTTTCGTGGTTTTCCTCCAAGTCTTTATACAAGGCACTTAGTTTTGTGTTTCCTCTCTTTCTCAAGTGTGAAATGAGAAATTACTGCTTGGGGGTATGAAAAGAAATGTGCTGGTGTATGCAGGGCATCCTACAACAGCCTTCATGAGTTCCTGAGTAGGTAAGATGCCTCTCCTGCCAGCCAGTCACACAGTAGTGTACCAGCTCAGTTCAGTTTTTCCCTGATGAAAAACTGAAACCTGGTACTACTGCTACTTCAGTCTTGCCACAGAGCAAATAGGCAGAAAATGAAGTAATATCTTCCACCACCCAAGCAATGGGAGTTATTAATTAACTAGTAATTATATACAAACACGTATTTTATTATACTTAACAAGTAACTGGTTGATCATTATTTCCTCATTAAAGCTGTTAATGAGAAAGAGCTGTATTCAATACAGGTACTGAGTTATAACTTTAAGTGAGCTTACAAAATGCCAGCTTTTGGGTGGCAACGTTTCTCTGAGGTTCTGTCTCTGTGATCCTGTCAGTGAAGCATTTTAGTAAGTGCTCTCTGAAACTCCACCTCCCACAGCCAGTGGGTGTCACTGCAAGCATTGCAGTGAGGGAAGAACGATTTTGGGGAGAAAGAATAAAAGTTCAAGTGTATGTTGTATTTTCTTTAAGTTAGAAATAATTGCAGAAAAACAATTAAATCCTAACTTACTAACTTGGCAATTTGCATAGATGTTTCCTGGAGGTACTTAGGGGTTTGAAATACTTATTTAAAAAAAAAAATTAAATATCAGATGGCCAAGGCCGATCTTCTGATAGAATTTATGTCACTGGCAACTTCCATAGCCATGCTGGCCCCAAATGCTGACTTGCTTCCTAGTGCTGAATGTTATGCACCTCACAGATAGTGGTGGTTTAAAAAAACCCAACAACAAAACAACCAAAAACAAACACCAAAGAACCCCCAAAAGCCTTTCCTTGAATTCTTTAAAAACCACTTACACGGAATTCTTGGTGTTTGCAGACCTAAGTGCTGAAGGTCGCTCTGACTCAAAGCACCCATCTTCCCCAGAGAGCTGGCCATCCCCAAAGCCAGACAAGCCCTGGCGCAGATGCTCTTCCAAGCCGGTGCCGGGAGATGTGGTTGTACCCTCCTGGCCAGCCCTCAGCCCCCTGGCCCGCAGCGTGGCACAGCCCAGGCAGCCGTGCAGGCTCCGGACTGTTCACAGGACACACATTGCCTGCTCTTTGGGAAGGGCCTCCCTCGTGCAGGTCGTTGCTAAGGCCCGCGTTGTCTCTGCCTGTGTTATCATGAGGATGACAGTTTAAACAGGCCTTATCACTGTGTATTCAATCAAGGTTTATGAGGGCTGATAAAGATGTCACCTAGTTGCTTTGTGTGTTCATTAAAACCCTATTCCACAGTAGGACTTTGCTGTATTACATTTTCTTTTTTTCCTTTCTTCCCTGAATTTTAGGTATTTTCCGAAGAAAGAGGTACGTGTTGGAAGGGAAAGTATAATGCTTACTTGAATACCCCTAGTATTTCTGAAGGGAAGAATTAAAAAAGCCCAAAGCCCAAAATTAGTAGCTTGGTTGACACAACCCTATCTGTATTTAATATCTTACATCATCATACTTGCTTATTTAATAGTTCAGTAAAGTTTCCTAAATGTAGCCTATGCAGAGCAGTAAAGTGACTTGTGTGCACTTCCCTGCTCTGCTGTCTTGGTGCTGGAGGTGGCTTGGGAGGGGCTTGGTGCTACTCAGTTATGATACAGGATGTTGAGTTCCCATTGCCACTTTTCCTGATGGATGGAGGCTGCATATTTCAACACAGGGATGTAAGCCTTGTTGACTTACTGTTCTGGTTGTATGTCAAAGCTGAAGAGATGGTTGCAATAAATAGGTAATCATATAAAATGCATCCATAATTTTCAGGTCATCCATTAATGTGAATATTAATAGAAAGTAGACAAAGTCTGTCTTGTCCTGTAAATTTCTTCATTTCAAGGTGGCTTTTTTTTCTCCTCAACCTATGTCCTCCTTGCTAAAATTTAAAATAAATACATTGTCTTAATTGTATCTGATGTCATGCCAAATTCTGCCAGTCTTCAGAAAGTCTTACTTCTGCAGTGAGCAGAAGTTGCTCAGTTGCATTTTTGTTGGTTAAGTAAAATTTGTTTTAAAACAGATATACAAAACCATATGAAATATGAATAGTTGCAGCTGCTTGCTTTGTTATAAAAGAGAAAAATGTTAGGGGACTCTATTGGCTAAAAAGATTTGAAAATATGTAACATAGTCAAGACCCTAGTTCAGTCACAGATCAATTGAGATTAAGCATGTATGTTCAGGCTCTTTTGAAAAATGGGAAGAAACTGAATATTCAATTGATTCCCTAGATCCCCAGGTCATAGTAAATTCTTGTTATTTACGCTTTAGCATATTGGCTCTCTGCATCCTCTAAACTTTGTGAATACTAATGGCTGTTGGCATTTCAGAAATGATTCTTTTACTTTGTTTACAATTTTGCTGCTGCTGGCAAGCATTGGACTATCAAAGGCTTTAATGCTGTGCATGTGCATTTCATAATAGAATGTTATTCTATGAGGATAATAACACTTACTAGAGATCAGTTATAAAATGAAAAACAGAGCCTCTCCACCATCACTTGTTAACACTTGTAATGATTGTTTGCCTATTAACACTAATTGGTTATATGCTTCCATTTTAGCCCTGTGCAGGCTGGCATAAGCATGAGGTACTTGTGTATGTACAGCACTTATGAATAGCTGTGCTGGCCTACTGATCTCTGCAATAAAAGTTACTGTACCATGATCTGGGGCTGCTTTTTTAAAAAATGTTTTATATCAGAACCACTTGTTGACCTCTACCTTATCAATTCACTCCGTCTGTTTGCCTTTAAATGGTAGTCACGGTATTCTCTAGAATGTTTGCCTGGTGCAGTGGTGTCCATTCAGCCTTGCCGATGGAATACTCTGTGGTCATCCAGTAGTACAGTATTTTTTGAAGCTTGCCTTAAAACTAGAATGTGTTGTCAAACCTTTGTTTGACTTAAAACAGTTGACTGTGGGCACTCTAAAATCATAATTGATTTGCCTTCTGATGTTCTTAGAGCTAAGACGGAAAGTGTCATGATTGCAGCCCATCTCTGGGTTCAGGAAACCACCTTCACTCAGTGAGCACTTTCAGCAGGGTGAGGAAGGGGAGTCTGAAGCACAGCAATGAAAGGTACCTTTGGAATCGTTTCCAGTTTCTGTGCTGAAGTCTCACCCCAGACACATGTGCTTACATGCTGAATTGTCAGAACATGGTTGCCATCCGAAAGCTTGTCTGGCTTCAAATGTATGTTGATTTCTGTTTCCTCATTTAAATCCAGAAAGCTCATGACAACAGATTATTATGCCAAAAATCTGGGGATGATTTGGTATAGAAAAATAAAGTGGTTCAAATATTAACAATATCAAGAGATCCCTGGTCAGTTTCTAGCTAGCTGAATGGGAAAGCGTTCTCAGTGCAGAGTAATTGACTTTTCCCTTTTACTCTTGTTTGGATCAGACAATATATTCAGTTGTATCCATAAAGTGCTCATTTCAGCCATGCCTGGTGGATACTATCCAACCTTAAACATTGAGCTGAACAAAAACTACGCTTCAGTACAGTTCTTGGCATCAGAAATTGTCTTCACAGATCTTAGGCTGCTATCACCAGCCTTTGGAGGAGTGTCAAGAAGTATCAGAGAGTCACAGTCACTTCTGAGCTTCCATACTAAGAGGGGAATCTTGGTAAATCAGGAACAGGAGAGGGCTCTGTTGTGGGAAGAGCCATGAATAATCGTGTTTGCCAGTGCCACCGCCTTCCCAGAGCACACTGCTGCCTCGTGAAGGGAGGCAGTGTGTGCAGCACCGATAAAGGACGGCGATGGTGCCAGTGGTGCCATGGCTCTGCTGCGGTGTGTTGTGCCGTAGCCATGGCGCCCGGTGATTGATGAATGTCTGTGGGCTGGTGCTGTGCTGAGGTATGATTAGATATTTATTGCTAGCAGACACGCTAGCCCAGTCCAAAAGATGACTGAGGCCTCTGCAGGTCTGTTGAGAAGACTTGCTCCCAAGTTGAAGCATCTGTGTGTTGGTCAGTGTTGACAGATACCTGAATCCTCACCAATGGTCAACCTGGTCAATCCAGCTCCTATGGAGAGGTCAGTAGCTCCACCCACTGGGAGGTTGTCAGCCCCTGACCATGAGGATGTGGTATTTGATTTTCTCAGTTGAGTAAAAAGAGCAAGAAATCTTCTCTCCATCTGTCATTCTGGAGCAATTGCATACGATATCATGTGATTTGTTCTGTTGTGCCCACCAGCGTTACTCAGGGACATACAGTGAATGTAAGTTTAAGAAATAGGCTTGTTTCTTCTTGAAAGACCTTTCATTTATCTTCAAGGCAGACCTCAAAGACTGATGATTTAAAACCATTACTTTAGAGAGCAGAATGTCTAAATCCAATCAAAGAGTTTATCCCACAAGTATTTGTGTACCTCCCTCAAATTCATGGAAATGTCAATAGTACTGATTTATTAACTAGAAACTTCATTTTTTCTAATTAGTGAAATTGCAATGCAGGCCAGCCACGAAGTTTTGTTGTTGTAACCCTTACACACCTTCCCTGCAATGTTGCTTCTACTTGTGCTAATCTAAATGTAAATTGTAAGCCCTGTGGGACACAGTCTGTCCCTTACATTCTCTCCCTTCCTTTTCGTGTGTATTTAATTTAATTTTATTTTATGTTTGCACATGATCCTCAGGGCAGGGTATCTGTTGTTTGCTTTATGTGCTCCTTGATGATTCCTAAATTCATGTCCTTAATCGAGTCCACTTGAGGCCTCTCTTTTTGACCATGAATCAGAGTATCTGCAATAAGCCAGCAGCACAGAGCGTATTTTAAGCTCTTAACAGCTCCCACTGGAGCTTCCTCATTTCCCCCATGACCAGGAAAAATGAATTGCCTGTGTGAGATGCTTGATCAGAAAACTAGAATTATTTGGGAAAAGAAAAAGAAATGGATGTGTGGAAGGGAGCTACAAAAAGCCGGAGAACACCCTGTGGTTTCTTCTCCCTCTCTCACAAATGGAGATCCTGCTCATGCACAGCTGTGGTGCTGGAGCCCGGGCTGGGAGAAGGCTTTGGGATGTGTAGGCCCCCAGCCACAAAGGGGGTTTACGGGTCAAAATCAATACCTGTATGTTAGTCCATATAAATAAATCATACGCCTGTAAAATACATGCTGTAGTTTGCTGCTGGGTCCTGAGGGAGCAGGAAAATAATTTAGCACAGCTGGATCCTTGTTCGTCTTCCAAACTGTTTTTATGGTCTAAAAGAATAGCTTCCTAAATCACCGTCTTGTGGAAAAGCGGGGTGTGGGGCTGCACCAGAGCGCAAATGCACTGGCGTCACTTTAATTAAAAATCTGCTCTCTCACTTACCTTCTAAAACATCCCTGTTCCCTCTAACGACGGAATTTTTACCTAATCCGAGGGAGCAGCTGTTGTCTGCCAAATGGCCAGCCTGTGCTCCTGGTGGAGCTGTCTGGGTGAGCAGCGTTCCCCCTCTCCCGTGCTGCGAACGGCTCTGTGTGAAACCTCTTCCCTCAACTTGAACTCCAGCGAGGAGTCCCTGTGGCACGTGGAGACTGAACCAGGCCTTGCAGCAATAAAAGCTCCTTTACAAGGCTCCCAAAGACTCTGCAAGCGCCAAATGCAACTGAGGTTCAGGACCCATTGGAAATGCTGGGATGCCAGGAACTGATGTTTGATGCTAACTCTGTGCTTAATGGACCAAGTAATTTCTTCACTGCCCTTGTCAGTGAAAAAAGCCGGCTTTTGTGAGCCCAGTGGAAGCTATAGGAATTATTTGAGGGGCTTTGAAGACCACAAGTGTGGAATCAGTGCATTGTTTTGGTGCCTGCAATCCATGTGAGGGAAGAACCTGGCACAGGTTTCCATGTCCTTAGAAATTGTGGTGAATGTGCTGTAAATATCTTTGCATTCAGCTCAGGTCTCTGAGGAAAAGTGGGAAGCCAGTTCTGGTGTTTGATCTGTGTGGCTGGCAGCACCCACCAGTTGTTCTTAGCTGAAAGATGGAGAAATGCCGGCTGGCCCAACAAAATGCTGTGTGAGTAGCAGCAGTGCCAAAGTTTTGGTTCCTCCTTGATTCCTGGTCTATAAAATGCCCTGGCAGGTTCTGTCAGTGGGGAGTTGGAAGGAAATGGTGTGGCCCAGGGTACATGGAGAACGCGGGCCCTTGTCGGATATATGCCCCCTTTTAAAAATGCAAATTGATAAATAAACACTGAAACAATAGGGCTGTGCTAATCCTTTTACAAAGGGTAAATTGCTAATCTAACTCCCCAGCCAGGATGGCTGCTTCACCTTAACAATAGCTGCATTTATACCTTATGTTTTACTTGTAAACTGACATGTAGTGAATTGGAAAGGGTTTCAGCTCACCTGCTTGCTGGGGAAGGGCGGCTAATCCTTTCATGCCCTTCACACTCGGTGAGCAATGCTGCCATTTGATCACGCTGAAGCAAAAAGGCCAGCCAAATTTTCAGCCAGTTTAGACTCGGTTGTGCTTGTGCTTTAACAATGCTGCCAGTGTCTCCAGTGAGGGCAGAGAGAAAGGTCTATTCACGTCTTTGCTAGCGAGTACCCGAGGGCCTGATCTTCAAAGGCACTGGGCACCCCCAAGAAAGGATGCTGAGCTCGCTGACGTTCGGTGAACCTGGTTTTCCTAGTTTTGCAAGGATGTTGACTCCTTGTTAATGGATATTGGCAGCAGAGAGTGTGTGTGCCCATCCTCAGTGGCCTGCTCCTGGCTGATGAGGCCATCATGGAAAAGCAGCAGGAAGGGAGAAGGGTCTGAGTGCCCTGATCCTCCAAACTGCCGTAATAGAGGACTGGGAGCTTGAAACATGGGCTGTGTGGTGGGTTACCAGGGAGGTGGAATGGTGCCAATGAGTTGATTGAAAGGCTGTGTGTGTCTTTGCCTTGCCTGGCATTCATGCAGATTTTTTATGTTTAACAGAATTGCTTGTGGTGATGTTGGGTAAGTCCTGTCTTGGAGTTTTGTCCTCAGCTTCTGCAGCTTCTTGTTCTTTCCTGCCACTTGGTTTTGGTTTTTTTTTTTTTTTTCCCTTCTCTATTAGTCTACTATAGTTCTTCTATATTAGCATTAGATCTGATCCAAAGAGATGGAAACAAGATTTTTCTTGCTGTATTTGATCAGTAAGGTGTCTACAAACCCGTGAGCCTGTTTGGGAATGAAGGAAACATGGACAATTCATAGCCATAGAGTCGCAAATCTGCAGCCATTTTATTCAGAAGGAGTATTGAATGAAATATTTCGGTAGACAAGAGACCTATGGGGCGCTCTCTTCCACGTAACCAACTTTATATGCGGATGGAAGAGGAAAATCAGGGTGTTTTCTGTTTTTTTATCCCTGGAGGAAATATACTTGTAATCTCCCAATGTCGTGTGAGATTAACATCAACTTGCATTCTTCCCAAGAGAAATTGTGTCAGGTATCTGGCAAAGCAATTCATGTTGCTTGTATTTAAGGGATCCTTTAGAGAGGGAGGCAGAAGCAGTCGTGGACCAAACGTACCAGAAAGGCTGTGTTAAAGACTTGGAGAATCTTGGTTTGATATTGCTGGTCTGAGGTCTTCTCCTCACTGCCAGGAGAGGAGTGTTAATGCAGCATCAACTCCAAGGAGAGTCTAGCCAAGTAAGGGATGCTGCAGCAGATTAAATTAAAGACAGTGGGAAATGGGTTATTTGAACTTAAAACCCACTAGCTCATAAAGACCTAGAAGTTTCATTATTTTTTTAACATGAATTTTTACCACAGCTAGCTTGAATTAAGAGTGCTCATTCCTTTTGCTTTGGTTAACGGAGGCAGAGCTAGCACATATAACACCAATGGAAGAGTTACAGGAAAAAGCTTTTTCATCTCCATTTCTGTCTCACAAAGCTAAGAAAAACTCACACATTAAATTACTGGTCATGAGTTTTATTTGAACTCTGATTCAAACTATGGAAATTGGGAATTCAATGGGTGGTAAACAGACAACAAATTTAAGTGACTTACCTGGTAAAAAGAAATAATAGATTTGAGGGAGTTTTCTTGGCAGAATTTCATAAAATCAAATTTGGCAACTAAGTTGCATTAGTATTTTCACCAAGTGTCAGTGTAGGAGTATGCTGATGACCTGGAGTTGGGAAGCATTTTACATAAGGAGTGGAATTTGGATCTCCGCAAGGAGAACGAAATAATCACAGTAGCAGAAGAGGTGTGAAATCTAATTCTGCAGAAGATAAGATCTCATTGTATTTAGGGGGAAATAATAAACATTTTGGCAGTGAACTGGAGCCGGAGGGTTCAGAGAAGGTGAAAACCAGGGTGCTGTAGTGAGTCACAGGAAGTGTAAGTTGGTTGCAGTGTCAGTGCAACCCTTTCCAGGGAAGAGGGGAGCACTGTAGCCGTACTGCTGAGCCAGGTGTGCTGAGGAGAGACCTTGTGTGAAATGCTGCATTTGGCTCCGGGCAGCAGCCTTTGTAGGAAGAACTGGAAAAAAGAAACAGATTATGCTGAAAGTAAGTGTATCACAGGGCTAGCAGAACAACCAGGAAGCTGGAAATCCTGTCTTGTGAGGGAGGGCAGATCAGCTTCACTCACAAGCTGCACAGTGGGAAAGGTGCAAAGAAGAGGAACTGGGACTGAAGGACAGTGACCATAAGGAGTATACATGAGTGTAAAATAGTAGGCAGGACAATTAACTGTGGATTTAAAAATATAGACTGCATGTTTAAGAGGAAATTCCCACCGTTTGAGCTGTGAGATTCTGGATGAGCCTTCCAGGATGAGCAGCTTAGAAAACCTGATGAGTTTAAGTGTTTAGTGCGTGCAGTATTAGATTGGCAAAGACAGACGATCAAGCCAGCAGCAGGGAGGGCAATATTCATTATAATACTGGCTTAGTTTGAGGGATCCTTAGGAAAGAAGGACAGGATCAGTCCTCAGCCAAAAAAACTGCTGGAAAACCAGAAAAGGTGCAGAGGCTTTAGATCAAATTACACTGTCTTGTCTTCTCTGCCTATACAGTGGTACTACGCAGCTCAGAATAAATACATTCAGTTTTGTCAGGTGGTAACTGCTTAACTTGGTGGTGGAGAAGAGATTCATGTGGGAAATAATGAAGGAAGACAATGGGTTTTGTTTCTATATTCTTTCCGTATTATTTAATACACATACACACACACATATATATGTAATTTTCATGAAAAGCCTCAAAGGAAGCTATTCCTGCTTCAGTTTACTGCTTTAAATTTCTTATAGCCATCCTTGCTTGTGGTAGGCAGGGGCAGGAATGAGCTCTTTGAGTTAATGAAAGCAGCGGCCCCTGTGCAGTCTGTTGGGAGGTGTAAATCTCTCTGTGGAGTAAGGTGACCAAGCAGTGTTTGAGCCCAAGCTTCTAGCTCTGAGACTTGCTATCTGCTCAGCTACATTCCCCTTTTGGACTGGAAGGACAACTGTGTTGAAACCTGCTGTGAGACCCTCAAGACTCTTGTTTAAAAAGCAACTGGACACAGGCCAAACCCAGAAAGGGAGAAAAAAAATCCCAACAGCAAGAAACTAAAACCTGTGGGAACAATCATGGAAGGAGAGGAAGGAAGAAGGTTTCCTGGAAAATAAAGAACCTCACTGAACTTTAAATCTAGCCCAGACACCCAGAGTCGGTCCTGTTATGTTGTAAAAGCTTAATCCAGCAAAAACAGGGAAGGAAAAGAAAAGTTAAAATGCTGGAGGAGTGAATGATAACAAGTTGCCCTTGTGTCATGGTCTTTCATATCCTGACCATACTGCACACCACAGAGGGATGTTTTGTGCATGCCTGTGCTCAGGCTGCTTTGTTTCTAGATAAGAGAGAGAGGAAATGGGTGCAGGGAGACAAAGTGGTGTGTTCTGGATCATCCAGAAGAGGAGGAATGTCTCTCTGGACACACAGCTCAAACCAGCCTACTAAATGCTGTGTGGAAGAACCCCTACTCTGTAACCCTAAGCACACACTGCACAGAAGTTAAAAGCAATCTCAAGAGAATTTTAATGCCATATTAAATGTTGATTCGTGTGTGGCTGGAGCCACAGTGACCTGGAGACCTGGTGCTTGATCCAGCTCCAAAGTGATAAATTGATCTGTAACTTACACCAGTTTCCGTGCGTGGCAAAAGTCATCTGATAGGGACCAGTGGCGAAGGGTGTGACTTAGAGCTGGAGCCAGGGGCCGTGTCCTCCTGGAGTGGGTGTGCACCTGGCAGGCTGAGTCACTAATTGCCTTTGGGAATAGCCCTCTGCACAGGAATGTTATCACCACCTCCCCTGCCAAGGCAGACCCCAGTAGCATCGCTGGTCACTCACTGCCCAGACTCAGGTGCATCGTGTTCAGTTTCTTCTGCTTGAATAAGGAGCAGCTGAAGGGTTTTAGCAAAGAATTGCTTCCAGTCTGGTTCACACCAGTGGTAAACAGCTTTTCCCCCGATCACAAATGGCATCAAAAAAGACTACTCTATTGCCTTTTTTTACTGTTACCGTTTGGTTTTGATCACTCAAAAAAATAAGGACAATTTTTTAGGAAATATATGGAATTTTAAATATATATCAGATGTTTAGGCCAGATGTTTATTAAATCAATGAATCATTCAGAATTGAGAAATATTTGCTCTCTCCACATGTTACTGACATGAGGAGTTCTTTTTTTTTACAGAGCATATGGAGGAACAAGTCACTCTCTGAGTCTTGGAGTGAACTGAATCAGGTTTTCATCAAGTTTCACTGCAGCAGATTCTCTGAGCTCTGGCTGTTCCATGAGCAAACCAGGCTGGTTGCTCTGGGTCTCGCTCTCCCTCCCCTTCCCTCCCACTTTTCTTCCCTTTTATGCAATGGTACATTTTTCTCAGGCTTTGTTGAAATTCAGTTTGTTAAATTTGGTTTACCCAAGGTTTGGTTCTATAGGATGCTGAGCTAAATGCAAACCGGTTTAAATCTTGCAGCCAATTTGTGATCACTTAAATAAAGGGGATTGTCTTGAAATGTGTGAACATTGGTGAAAATTGGGACATCTGTGTCATCTCCTCACCAGCAACAGTTCTTGTGAGTATTCAATAATCATTGTCTGCTTTGTTTTCCCGTAACTCTGAATCAAGGACAGCATCTACAGGAACTGCAAACTGTATTATAAAATATCTTCAGGGAGACAGTTGTATTTCATGAGTGTGTTATTACTGTCCTAGCCAGGGCTGCAGAGAAAAAGAACAGTTTTGGAAAGATGGAGATAGCGGTATTTGCCACAAATTAATGTTGGATATTGAGAAGGTAAAAAGTCTTAAAATAAACCACGTGTGGAGTTTAATGGGTTACCCACATAGGTTTGAAAAGCCATCGTTCCTGTGAGAAGCAAATAAACTTATGTGCTGCACCCTGGATGAAATATTGTTATACTTCTTTATTTCTAATGTTCCTGTTGATTGGTATAGTGTGTGTGTGTATGTATATATATGGTGTATATGTGTATACTGTATATATATATGGTCATATATTGATGGGATTTGGGAGTCATCAGCCCCACTGCTCTATTGTGTCACTGACTTAATTGAAATTAGCTGTACAGTTTGCCCAAAATATGTGTTTGGATTACCAAGAATCCAACAGCCTTTAGGACTCTTGGCAGGGAAGAGAGGAACAAGTGTCATATTTATCTAGCTTGCTTATTTAGTTCTGTGCCTAGTTCCTTGATGCAGTTTGGGCAGTAGGTCATGTAAGTGTTTCCCCAGAGCTATCTGTCCAACAGGAAATCATGGAAGCATTAGATATATGCCAGCTGAAAATCCCCTTGCTGAAACGCTGTCGATTTTGCTATATTTCTGCAGTAGGTGCTTTTCTCTGAGCACATGCATGAAGAAACCTCCCAGACTGGAGCTGAACCAGAAAGGAGAAGCTAGACAATGCGACAAAGTTGACGTTTTGAAACTATTTCCACTTATTTAAACAAATCTATTACCTGTTTGAATACCTGGAAGTACTCCAGGACTTCAGCAGTTTATAATTTTCTCTTGTCTAGCTCCCCTGGTTTATTTTCCCAGGCCTAGTAACTGCTGTCTTGAAATGTTCTCACTAAAAGGGCAGAGAGGTCCGTGTTTTCATCCCATCTTCGTCCCTGCAATTGCAGGACTTGGTATTACGGTGCTGCTGCATTAATCCTCCCTCCTAAAAGCCTAATAATGTTCAAGATTCGGATCTGCAGGACAGTAAGAAAGGCTCTGAGCTGGTGTTGAGCAGTGGTAAGGTTCCTTGCCTTGAGGAAAGGCTTTAAAATCTGTGGTGGGTGACTATTAGCACAAGGCACTGTAGGAGCTGGGTTGTCCTCCTGGGACACAGGGATGGGGAGCTGTTTGAGGGGTCTCACTCCAGGCTTTCAGAATGGATAAAACCCAAGGCTTTTCTTAAGCAGTGGCTGGGCACACTATGGCTTTGGTCACAGGGGGAAATTGCCGAGGCCTGTGGTGTTTAGAAAACCTTAAAAGCAGCTTGATGCATACACACAACTGCTCTGTGGCATAAGCAGCAGCATTCATCCAATGTGTTAAAAAAAACCCCAAACCACTGTGAGGGTTGACAGTTGCCCTTCCTTCAGGCTATAAACCAGTTTCTTGTTGTACTTTTAATTCCTCTCCTCTCTCAATAAAAAGTGATCCTGTTGGCCAGGTGCGATGTCAGAAAGTAGTCCCTGTCAAGAAAAGGCACTGGCCAGTTTCCATGGGACTTTATTAAATAATGGAGTACCACAGCAAAATATGACAGAAGTCCAGCATTACTGACCACAAATAAATAAAACACCAGTCTTTGACCACGGGAAAAACTCAAGTTATTTTGCACACAGATCTCTGGCCCTTGAAGAGGCTGGGGGAAGGGAAATTTAGTTCCTTTCGTAATGTTAACCAGACCTGCTTCCTAGTCAGAGCTGAGCTTGCCATTTTCTCTGTTTTGGAGGGCTTTTCCTGAAAGTGGGAAGTGGGAATCCAGCTGCACAGGTCTAATTTGCAATGGAGCACATCAGGAAGCACTTTCCTTCCAGTCTTCAGTATTTAGGGTTAGTTCTGTTTGTTTGCCCCTTTGCTTGTTTGCTGCCTCTACTTCTCATACTTTTAGAGCAAAGCTTAGCATTAGAATCCTGCACCCTGTCTTTTCCAGTCTGTCTGGATTAATAAAATTACTTTTGACATGCTTTCTTGTTCAAATCACTTTACTAGTGATGTCTCTCATATCTTCTACCAGATGGGAATGGCTTCGTCACTTTTAGTTTTCCTGGCTTTTAGGATTTTTTTGTTTTCAGAGAAGGAATCAAGTGTGTGTGGGCAGATGTTTCCAAAGAAGCCAGTGGATTTGAGAAGCTCTTTGCTAAGAGACCAGGGCAGGCTTTTTGCAATAGATTATTCAGCTGCATATGTGGTGAGGGCAGAGGTGATTCAATGGCCTCTGGTGAAATTAAGAACCTGAATCACCACCTGCTTTTGAATGAAGACTGTAGGAGAATGGCTGAATTATACTGTTGGAAGTCCTAATTCCCACTCTGCCTTCACCTCCATCTCAGACTGATTTCTGGTGGTTTTTGTACCTACGTATATTCTATAATTTGTGTTTGTGAGTTTGCATCTTGCAGGGGCAGAGGAAGACTCATATGTGCCTCAGGGACACTTTCTTATTGTGTCTTAGCCTGGACACTTTCTTATTGTGTCTTAGCCTGTCACTCCTCATCTTGGCGTGTTCTTTCATCCATTTCTGTGTATGAGGAGATACATTCCTGCAGAGGAACATCTTCCTCTGCAGCTTGAGCCATGCATGCCTGTGAGATGGACTCCTGTCACCCAGGACTCAGTTTGAAAACAGCTCCCTTCAGGTGATATTGGCAGACCAATACAGCTATTTCTTTTTCGATTGATCATAGCTGGATCCCACAATGATGCTATAATCCCAGTCTCATTCATGTTCTGATGTGCTTCCCTGCCCCACTTTGCTCGTCCCTGATCTCACAGTCCTTGAAGAATGGCAGTCACCATTTGTCACTGTAAATGTAGCCCCCATGGATCCATGTTCCTTGATGTCCATCTGTATTCTTGCTCTTTATTTAGGATAAAATGTCCTTTATCACGTGCCCTTACCCACATCAGAGGCTGAGGGAAGTTGCTGGATGCATGAGATGTGTGAAAGGAGTTAACTGCTTGCAAAATAGATGGAGACCTTAGAGCATAACCAAAAAATAGTTCTTGACAATCAGTTTGATTTTCCTGCTTAAAACTCCATTCCCTTTCCTTTCTAAGCCACTTGGCTATGGCTCTTGATCTCTTCCCGACTGGTCACTGTAGAACTCATAAAGGTTTGTAGAGGCCACACTGGAGAAGAAATCCTGTTCTGTTTGAAAACCACTTTTATTTGCATCTTCTTTTGAATGGTATGTAGAAAATCAGTCAGTCATGTGTGAGGAGAAAAGCTAACATCCCTTGTAACCAGGCAGCTGAATGTTCTATACACCTGGGCGAGCAGGCTGTAGAAGCTGCAATTAACCACCTTTGACTGTCTAGTAACTTCATATTTTCAGCTTTGATGGCCACTCGTTGGTGTTTGCAGAGCATTCCTATGGCATATGGTAACCTTCATCCCAGCACAGACCTTCAGGAGTAAGTGCAAAACCTCTGCCATTCCTGTATGGGGCATATGGTTAATATTACAGAATGGCTTGGCTCTTGTTTGTTTGTTTGTTTTTGCTTTGAGTACATCTGGGTCCGTCAGCTCCCATTCAATATCACCTTTAGGGCTGCTTGAAAAACTGTGTTGATGCTGAAATACAAAGCATCTCATTTGCAAGACGGTCAGTCACAGAGAGGCACGAAGTAATCCTGAGGTGACTCGGGTGACGCGACACAGCTGACAGCAGATGAGGCCAGGAATAGGACCCAGAAGTCCTCGGCTGTGTTGCCTCTCTCACCCACTATGTTGCCAGGGTGGATTGTTATTTTACAGATGTTTGTGAAACATCTGCATGTATAAAAGAACGAATCATAAACCAGTTGTAGTTTTCTGCTTTTCTTTTCTGTCAGAAACATTGTTTTAGGACCAAGGAAGAGAGACAGAAAGATTTGTTAAGCAACATCCCACAAGAAATATAAATCTCCTGAGAAAATAATGCAGCTTCTTCATTCTATCTGATTTCTGAAAGGCTTTCTTCCCTTGTAGGCCAGTATACGCTTGGTGTCCCAACATATTCCCGAGGAGAAATGCTGTGCTGGGCAGGCGGCGGAGCCCAGCTGGGATCCTGGCAGAGCATGAGAGTGGGGGTGAAGAACCGTGGGTGTCCTAGCTGGCTTTCTAGTGTTTGGACAGTCACTTCTTTTCATGCAGCTTAAAGGAGAAAAGAGCGGCTGTAGGGGAAGTTAAGGTTCTCTCTCACATCCTTAGCCTTGAAGGGATGTGTTGCCATACCTGTGCCTCCATATTTAAATTGCTGGCAGGCAACATCTATGGCAATCTGTTCCACCCATCTCATGCAGGGGCAGAGACAGAGCTGTATCTCGGACAAAGCAGCTCACAGCTTGTTGCATCGGAGCAGCCCTCCTTCTGTCAGCAGCGGAGCCAGCAGGGTGTTCTGAGTTGGGAAAGCTTGTGTTCTGCTGCTGCTGTCCTGCTGCAAGGACCCAGGAACCTCTGGGACAGGGGAGGTGGCAGCAAGAGATGACTGTGCTCCAAAATGCAGCCTATCTGCTCAAATACTCGGACAGGACCTTCTGTCGGCAGGTCTCTGGGATCCTTAGGAGCACTAGTGACCTGATCCCCATGGAGTTCCCACAGACCTGACACAACTGGAAGCTCTGGGCACCTCAGACAGTCAAGCCGCACGCCTTCAAAATTATGCTCCCAAATGGCGAACGACCCAAATTTAAAAACCTCTTTTGAAAATCTCAATTCTAACATCACTCCCCACAGTTAAAGTGAACCAGTGGGAAAGTCACCCTGCATGGTGGTGCCTGAACACAGGCAGTTGCATGAACAGAGGAAAAGTCAATTTAGCATTGAAAAATCGACTGCTTTTGAAAATATGCGTCCAAAAATGTTTCCTGCATCATTCAGGGGTGTCAGCTCTTCAAGTACAGATCGAAAAACTGTTGCGAGAGGGACTACAAAAATCAGGCCATCTTCTTTCCCTCTCCTCTCCAGCATTTGTTTAGGTTAGGATAAAAGCTGAGTCCAGATTACCTTTTCTGGGACATTTTTCTGTGAAGACATAGGTATGAGGGAGAGTACAGAAAAGTACAAAATCTGAGAGGTTGCTGAAGGGGCTGAGGTGTGGGGAGGTGAAAGAAGACAAACCATCATTGACTGATGAATTTTTTTGCAATTTCTAAATCAGGGGAACACAAAAGGTTGTTGACTGATTGTGACTGCACTAATTTAAAACCTTAAGATGAATGGTTAAAAAATGGATGCCTAAAACTAAACCCCTTCAAATCCATATTTAAGCATTTAAGTAGAGAGGCTTCTGGACTCTGTGGCAGAAGACCCCTTTGCTGCAGTGCATTTACTGGAATTTTGCTGGACTTTTGCAAAAGCCTTGAGCATCCGGCAGCTCCTGCCGAAGTCCCAGTTAAAATATATTTCCATTTCCTTAAAGTGCTGAATTATGGACTTAAGAATTCGACTCTAGGCACCGTTTTTCTCTGTGTGAATGATCTGGTTACAAGTATAATATAATAAATTGTAATAAAATAGATTTATGGCTTTTTTTCCTTTTTTGCTAGTGAATAGATGGAAAAAATGAGATTTTTTTTTTTTTCAGTGTTTCTCAGTCAGTAGGGATTGTACTGGGAATTGTGCTAGGAGCTCTTGCCTCCCAAGCTATTCTCTGCACAAGGCTGTTTTGCCTCAACTGGCTGAGCTGGTGGGCCCACTCAAGCATGGGCACTTCTGGCTCTGAGCACGCACCAGGGCTGCACAGGAGCCTGATGCTCTGGGCCAGTAGAAAGTGGTAATGAGCCATCCCGACCCTCTGAGATGAAGTATAAGTTTGAAGTCTCCCTCCCTACATCCTCTTCTTTTCAGTTTTCAATGTTTCCCATCTGAACTGTGCCTGAAGTGCCTCAGCTTTGCCCGCAATGAATACCATTTGAGAAAAAAAAAGACAAAATGCAGAAAAAATGAAAAAATCCCATAGCCATGGCAGATTTGTGAAATCTTAAGACAAGTTTCCTGACAGTAAAACTTCTGCCACTTCAGCAAGCGGCTCTGGTCCCTGTGGCTGGAGACCCACGTTGTGCTATTTCTAATTAACAGCAAGTAGTGGGGAGAATCACCCAATAGGTACCAAAGCGCTTCTTCTCTCTATGCATCCTCCCACTCCCCGCTTTGTCCTGCCTGCCACTTTGTCCCACCTTTTGTCACCATCTGTACGTGGTTAGCTGGAGAATGTTTATTATATAATTCAGTTAACTTTTGAGCTGCGAGCCTGCCCGTTTGAAGTGCCCTCCTGTTAATGCAAAGCACACCATTACTAGTTAATGATCATGAACTGTCATCACAGTCACTTTGAAAAGGTGACAGTGATGAATGGAGCCGGTGGCTCCCAGGGAGGTTGATCACTGAATGGACAGTAAAGTTTATTTAAGCCCTGGCCTGATAATGGCTCTGCATATTTCAGATGGGTTGTTTCCACTCAGTTCTGGGATAGCAGACATTCCCAAAATGATGCGTCCTGCTGCCGCCCCCTGCCCCCTGCATCCTGCTATCTTACGGTAAGAAAAAATCTCCCTCTGCTCTTGCATCTGCTGCTCTAACTCCTTCCCGGCCCAGACTGCAGCTCTCTGGCTAAAAGAGAGGAAACCCCTGGGCAAAATTTCCTCCAAGTTTTGACGAAAGGAAAAACCTCTCTCGGAGCTGCTTCCTGAGTGAATGCCCACAGCTGCTCCGCAGGCCGGGGAAGGGGCTCACACTCCAATTTAACGTGACACGGCTTTTCTAGCATGATTGCAGCCACTTGCCTGGTGTGAGGTTGTGGGGATGGGACTGAAAATAAAATCTGCATCTCACAGGGCACCCCTAATGAGGGCTGGCAGCCAGCACTGGCAGGGCTCGGACCTGGGAGTCAGCCCGGTGCTTTCAGGTTGGGAGGTTCGAGGTCCCAAGATAAACAAATCTTCTGGTGAGAGTGACCAGCGTTAGGTCAGGCTAAGGGTCGCCCGAAGGTCACGCTGCCCTGCAGCTTGGATATTTTGGTTGTGTATTTACCTTCCCAAAATGCACGGTGCGCTGGAAGGCTCGCCGCTCCGGGTCGTGGAGCTGGGATCAATCTGCCAGTCGGTCCCGGGAGGGGACATCCCTGGGATGTCCCTAGGGAAAGACCCCCGGGAGAGCAGGGGCTTGGTGGTGTGACTGCAGAGAGGGCCTCTGAAGGGCCACAGGGCTCGGGGTAGGCAAGGTCTGTGTGAGCAGGCAGAAGCTGCACGGGGTGATTTCTGTCAGCACAGCCTCCTGGCTTTCATTTGAATATATGCTCTGTGGAAAACACTGGGGGTAAAAAACAGACACTGTTTTCTCAAGCTGTGTAAAACCTGGATCTTCATCACCTGACAGGAGCCCAGGCTAGCAGATTGCACTGCCAGAGACTCACACATGCAGCAATCCTTTGGCTTAAGGAGCTGGAGACTCATGCAAACCTGAAGAAACAGAGAAAAATCCAGGACACTCTTCATTTTTCTCGTTCTGGCTTTTGAATCTTTGGAAGACCTGTCTGTCAAGGTTTGCTGTGCAGCCAGGAATGCTAGAAATGCCTTTTTTAGTTTTCCTAAGGCATGAAAGTAGAGGTATTTGTTTAAAAGGCTCTGATAAAGGTTTCAGGGAAGTTCACAATTCAGGACTTTGTCCTTTTTTTAGAAGGATGAGAAGGAGCCTGTCATCTAACCGTAGCTTCTGGATGACCTGCTGGTACATAGGACTTCCACGGCATGATCAAAACCAAGAGGTGTCTCAGCTGCACAAGAAAATCATATCAATTTACCTAAGTAATAGTTTGTCTACAGTTCAAACAGTATCAAGCTTTACTGTCAAAGCAAAATAAGGACACTGTCACAAGGGAGCCACTTAACCAGCCTGTTTATAAACTGACATGGCTTTTCCTGGTAGACAAGTCTATAAACCATTTGCTGGTACCTCAAATGGCAAGTTATCATGCACATTTAGGGGATAACAATGGGCTTTTAGGAAAAATAAATCAATGGGTGGAATTAATAATCGCTTTCATTGTCAAAATAAATGTTTCAAGTGAGCCGCAGAAAGGGAGGCAAATTATTCTCACGAAGTTCTGAGGTTTGGGGGCGATGCCAGGGAGCTGCTGGTGGCAGGGGGCTGTCAAGCCCAGGCAGCAGGGATGTATGCAGCAGTATTCCAGAGCAGACATGTCCTTCGGAGAAAGAGCTCCCTGCTGGCGCGGGGCGCGGGGAAGGCGGGAGGCCGAGCATCAGCAGGAGCGCCGAGCTTCACCGCCCGGAGACGCCTTCCCCCGGCCTTCCCAGCACAGGGGCAGGGATGGAGCAAAGCCACTCTCATCTCCCGGCTGCCTCTCCCGCCCCACGCACCGCGGGGAGGTGACTGTCCTTATAAATTTGGGTTGAGACTTTTTACCCCAGCGTCTGCAAACATTTAGACACAGAGCTGCTGCTGTTGACTGCCAGCCCATTGTCTGCCGGTGACACTTCTCTCTGAAAGTCACTTACCAGGGGGCGAATGTTGATTGAGCAAATGAACACAAAGCGCTGAAGCCGCTGGCTGCGAATTGTGCTGCTGTTAGTTTAAGCAACTGGAACAGAAATGCCATTATCCGGGAGAGTTGAGGGAGCCGGGTGGAATATTCACAGCGAGAAAAATTTGCCGGCAGTGACTAGCACAGGGAGATGGATGGAGTGTTTGGCCCTGATTGAGATGTCACCCTGGGTCTAGCTTATTGTACCCACACTCCACTCCTTCCACAGGGATTGAATCCGAGGCTTCTCGCTCCCTCCCTCCAGCACTGAACCTGTGCTCCCTCTTACTGGCACAGCTCAGCCAAACCACGCACAGTGGAGCCAGTGGATCTGCTCCAGTCCTAGCCTGTACATTCCCAGCCCTCCATGTTCTGCCTGTTTATTCCCCTCTCTGTTCTATGGGTTGCTTTATATCTTCTGTGGTTGGTGTGCAGGCCAGCACAGCTGGCTGGTCAGAGGAGCTTGCTGGGCTCTTGCAGAGCTGGAGCTCCAGCTCAGATGTGGCTGCGGGGAGGGCATTCCCTTACTGGTGTGGCAACACCCAAAAAATTGCCTTCAAGCTGGGGATCAAAGGGTCTCTCCTCCAAGCAGAGCACTCAATGAATCCCTCTGGCTGATGGAAGGGCCTTGGGAATGCCACAGCTTGGCCTCTGACATGGCACAGGGAAGAGGAGTGAGAGAAGTCTCCAAGGTCTGACTCACTATGCCATTAGCGTTACAGACGTCATGTAAGAGCAGCTCCACCTTGGCTGTGTTTGCCACATCCTTTTCCCAAGGTCTTTTCCAGCCTCTGCCACCACACTCACTGCCATGTGTGAAGCAGCACCCTTGGGCATAGAAATCTGTCCCCACAAGGGGTACAGAACACGGCTCAGAGAGAATGGCAGTGCCTGGATTGGGTGAGCTCTTTGGCTGACAAAGCGGAAGAGAGGAATGAAAGCCCTGAGCATTCAAAGGGGTGGGGAAATACCGAACCAAATGAAAGATGTGGATGTTGTCTGATCCAACAACAGTGAAATGAACATTTAAGAGAGATGAAACACCTGATAAATTAACATTTGTGTTAAATGGGATCTGGTCTGATTCCCAAGGCTGGGTAATCTGTGAGTGTGAGGCGTCGCAGCTGTAGATTGAGGTGAGCAGGACACGTTATTCAGATTATTTTCTCACTTGAATTTGCTCAGGAGACGGGGGATCTTCCTGCTTTGCAACCTCCTGGGAGTAGCAGCATCGGGTGCCTGGTGTCTGAGTTTCACAGGGAGCAGGATATTTGATTACTAGAGGCAGACACTGGTAGCTGATGGTACTAGTGCTCTTTTCCCAAGCTAGTGTGAACGCAGTAAAGCAAATACCGTATAAAAGTGAAAGTCTTCGGTACTTTCTGGCTGGAGGGCACATCAGTTTGGCTTGCTGTGAGAGGAATGTACCACCCCACAGTTTGTAGCTCCGTACCAGCAGTAACAGGAGCTGCTGAGCTCCCTGTGGAGGCAAGAAGTGAAGTGTACCGCATGCAAAGTAAGGTCTAGCCATCAAGACCTTCAAGCCCTGGTTTTAATTAATTTCTCCCACCACACTCTTTGCTCTGCCATCCACAGACCCACACCAAAGCCAGATTTTCAGTGAGCAGTTGGAGTACTGGGGTAAGGGAGCCAGCAATATCTTTGTCTTCCTCTCCATGGGTGCTGTTGTGCAGCCTCATCCTCCATGCAGAGCAGGTCTGCTCACCAGGTGGGGTGGCAAGAGGAGTTTCTCCATTCTGGGATAGCAGATGTCACCAGGGACACCTCGTAAGCCCCCTGGGGTGCTCAGGGAGACTGCCATTTGTTCCAGCAGCACAGCTTAGCCACAGGGCACAGCCTGCTGAGACTTCATGTGAGTCCAGGTAAAATACTGCTGCTTTTTAACACCTCCCTGCCAAGTGTCAGCACCAATCCCAAAATCGGGGGGTTGCTATTCTTCAAGGGCTTGTGCTGCCCCTCTGCTTGCTCTGAGTCCAGTTTCCCCCACAGCATGGGGCCAATGCCCAGCTGACGGGAGGCACTCTGTTCCTCTGCCTTGCACCAAAGCAGTTTACCAGACCAAGCTGATCTTTCTAGCACCTCATCTCTTGTGGCTGGTACAATGAGGGGTCAGGGCAGCAGAGCCTGCGTGAGTGGGAGTGATGGTCTGTGTGCTTTGGCTGGTGGTTCAGGACATGGAAAGCATCAGTACAGGGCAGCTCAGGGGGCTTCCAGTCTGGGCTGTTTCCCACACACAAAGAATCAAAACAGGAAAGAGGATTCCCTGTCATCAGCTTTATATGTGTCAATAAATTAAGTTAGGCCAGGACGTAGCTGTTCTGTACCACTGAACTGTTAGCACAGTACCTGCATGGGTCTGGCTCATGCCACTTACCATCCCCTGAGATTTTGTTGCTAAGCTACTCTCCATCATCCTTGAAAAATCACGGGAGATGCACAGTCACTAGAGAAAAACCAGTGTTACTCTCATCTTCAAAAGGGCAAGGAGGAGAATCCACGAAAGTACCAGATGGTCAGCCTCACCTCCATTCCTGGAAAGCTAATGGAACTGATTATTCCGGAGGTCATCACCAAGCATGTAGAAGTAAAGAAGTTAATTAGGAGTAATCAGCGTGGAATTACGAAGGGGAAATCATGCTTGACCAATCTGAGGATTGGTCATGCCATCTATGATAGTCTAGCAGGGAGGGTGCATGAGGGGAGAGCAGTGGATGTTGTCTACCTCAGCATTAGCAAGGCTTTTGACGCTGTGTCCCAGAACATCCTGGTGGGTAAGCTCAGGAAATGTGGGTGATGAATGGACAGTGAGCTGTATCAAGAACTGGCTGAATGGCAGAGGCCAGAGGGTTGTGATCAGCTGAGCAGAATCCAGTTGGAGGCCTGTAGTCAGTGGTATTCCCCGGGGATAAATACTGGACCCAGTCTTATTCAACTTGTTTATTACTTGTTTACAGTTATTTACCTGGCTGAAGGGATAGACTGTACCCTCAGCAAGTTTGCTGGTGATACAGAACTGGGGGGAGTGGCTGATACACCTGAAGGCTCTGCTGCCATTCGGAAGGACCTTGATAGTCTGGAGAGCTGGGCAGAGAGAAACATAATAAGGTTCAATGAGGGCAAGAGCAAGGTCCTGCACCTGGGGAGGAATAACCCCAAGCACCAACCCAGGCTGAGGGCTTACCTACTGGAGAGCAGATCTGTAGAGAAGGACCTGGGAGTCTCAGTGGATGACAAGCTGAACATGAGCTGGCAGTGCCTTGTGCCCAGAAGGGCCTCTGGTATCCCGAGGTGCATTGGCTAGAGTGTGGCCAACCCCAACAATTCTGTGATTCTATGATTTGAGTGTTTCAGATGTTTGCAGCAGCTGTGACTACTGAACACATTTGTTGTGGCAAGTCTGTTTTTAGAGGTATGAGAATTGGCCCTGTGGCTGTGCACTGCACTGGGCTAGCAGGCTTTGAGACCAGGGGACAGCCCTGGAGGGTTTTATTCACTTAGAGAGATGTAACTACACTTCCCTGCTGCAACTTGCATTTGGCACTAGGCATAACTTGGTCCCTGGGGTGATCCTGCAGCAGATAGGGTGGAAGAGAGCCCTGGCTTCAGAAAAACTCTTCTGGGCTCCTTTGGTTTTGCACTGTGTTGGGCATTACCCCTTTGCTGCTCCATCGTTTTCCCAGAGCGGTCCTTCCCTCTGTGCAGTGCCTGCTGCAGCATCTCTGTGCTGCCCACACCCTGGCAGCCGGTGCTCCACCCTTCCAGCGCCTGTGCTCCCCTCTCCTGCATCCCACACTTCATCCTTCTCCTGACCGACTGTCCACACCTACTCTTGTATCAGCTCTTTATGAAAACACATCCCCTGCACTTCTTTTCTGCTCATGAGAGCCACACACAGAGTCAGGTCTTCACATGCATCGCGTGGCACGACCACACTGACTGCTGGGGCAAGGAACACACGCTGACATGGAGGTGTCACCCTTCACCGTCCACCCTGGCACCGAGATGGACAACACAAAGTGAGCTTAATGCTGTTTTCGTGGCAAGGTCTTCATTTACACCTCAGCTGGTAAAAATGACGCCAGGTTTTAGCAGTCAATTTAATCCTTTTACTTCTGGTGTGAAAGAATGTGTGCTCGATCGCTGGGGCTGCCACACACAGACCCATCCTCAGCCTCCTCCTTTTCTCCTGGAGGTAAAAAGTTCAGCTGGCCTCGGTGTGTGGAAAGGTTTTCAGCACACCCAGCTCTCCAGGGAAGCCATCAGTGTGCGGCACAGCATCCTTGGGCACAGGGATGTGAGTGCGTCTGCCCCGGGCTGGGCGGGCACGGGCTATACATAGCTCAGGCCCTGGGCTGGCAGACAAAGGGAGCCTGTAAGGCTGCTGGGATTTGCGGTTATCAGCGGCCAGGGCAGGAAACGTCCCACACCACAATAACCCCAACTCCACCTTATGTCAGCAAGCCCTACAAACAGAAGGACCCAGCCGTGGGCTTTTGCTCAGGCTGGTACAGTACACCGGAGCTGGCTTCCATGGGGAACGGACGGAAAAACAACATGACTGGCCTGTTCTGATGGCAGGCAGATAAACCGTCGCTCCACTCAGACGGGTATTGTTTCCTTCCCACAGGCCTCCTTGCTGCCACCACCGAGCACACGATAAAGCCTTGGCTTTTTATAGGGCTTCTGTTTGAGTTTGTGCCGATTTCAATACAGTCATTCAAAGTGAACATGCTTGGTGAATTGTTAATTCAAGTGTCCTGGAACACAGCAGTTAGGAAAAATGTAAGGATTATTATTAACCAGTTAATTCTGGACAAAAGTTCCCTACCTCTGCTTGGACTAGAGTTAGAGCTTCTTCAGCTTTCCATAGCAGTCAAGTTTGGAGCCAGGACTGGAAAGGAGAGGAGGGAATATGTGCAGATGTCAAAAGCTGTGCCGCAATTTTGGTCAAACTCTGCCAATATTGCTGTTTCCCTGTCGGCCGCCTGAGGTGGCTGGAGTCATTGCTCCAGCCTGGATTCCAGCAGAAATAAAACCAGACATTCATATAGACTCTGTCAGGTACTACATCCCAGCACATCCACACATGGCTAGAGACAGGAAAGACCTATGGGGCCTTTTAGACCTGAATCCTCATGTTTCTTATTCCTGAAAGTACTGACAATTAATTCAGATATTTTGCCGGATACTTGATGCATTACAGCAGCACCTTGGGATCGCTGGGCCACCTGCTGATATCCTTTCCCCGTGCTGCAGCATCCAGCTGGCAACCACACACCCAGGCATGCTCAGGCAGGAAAGGAAGGTGGGAAAATGCCCGGCGCACTTGGGCAGAAGTTTTGGTTTTTAGCTGGATGGTTTAACACAACAACTTTTGGGAGAAAACCTAGTGCAGGTATTCTAATCGCTGACAGCCTGTTTCCTTGCACTGCAGGAGTGTGGGCATTTGCCCTAATCGGTGCTTCCTCCGCTATTTTAAGGCTGAATGCTCTTTCAGGAAAAATAAATGAATAACAGGCCCTTTGAAAGCAAGCAAGTACTATTAAATACTTCCCTCCCGTGTGCAGCTCATCCACAGCCATTTTTCTTGGTGTGTCCTTCATGCCCTTGTCCCTCACACACGGTAGAAAACACTGTCTTCATTTAAATATTTCCTGAGAAGATGAAGTGATTTCTGTCTCTGCCATGGTAAGTGGTACTTACAGCCACTACCATCTGGCTGTATGCACCTAGAAGGATGTGACTCTCTAATCCTTCAAACCGGTTTGGGTATTCTTCTTTCGTGTACTGCACTGGCTGTTTTGTCTTTTTTTCCAGCTCAGGTAGCTCTCTGCAGTTGGCCCATGGGTTTTTTTGCACTGGATTATCTGCAGCAGTTTTTTGTTTCCTCTGTTTGTGAATTGGTTTTTTTCTGCTCTATTCCTCCTTGCCACATCCACCACACTCACTGTAATTCTACCCGCACTAAATCTTCATCTTCCATGAAGAGGTTAGTTTTGCTTGACTGAAATATGCAATAGGAACACGGGAGAATCTCCCATGCCCTTGTAAGTCATGTGTTTCTCCTCTTTTCCGAAGCCAAACAATACAATACAACTGGAAAAGACACAACAACCTGGGCTCTGATGAGGTACAAAGTCTGGTTGCTGCGTCTGCTCCTGCTGCCACTGCTCAGAGTGGGGAAACAACCAGAGAACTTCACTGCCCTGGGAATATGCAAAACCCAAGTGAGAAAGAGTCCCCAGCCTGAGAAACCCGCAGTCCTGTTAGTCAAGACAGACTGTGGCAGGGAGAGGAGGCACGAGGAGATGGGCGCCAGAACAAGAAGTAATTAAATCTAGGTTCCTACTCAGGAAGGCCTCTCCAGGGCTCCAAGTCACCCACTGAATTTTATAGCCCCTTTACCTTGATGAGTGAATATTCTGATCTTTATGACTGTTATATCATTCTCTGTGTTTCTGGTAAGTTGGGGGTTTTTTGTGTTTGAGTTTTGATGTTTCTTTCTTTTTACTTTTCCTATTTTTTTCTTTTTTTTTTTTTCTGCAGTACTTACTCAATAAACAGGTAATTTCAAGCTGATCTGATGTCTCCCGTTGTAAGGTTGTTCTTTGGACACACTGTGATCCTCCTGAGGGGTGGCTTTTGCCCAGCCTCATCTGCAGCCCTCAGGCTGGCATGCGCAGCTTGTGAAAGATGCCTACAGTGTTCTGCTTAAGAGACTAGTAAAATTAAACACTGTGGCATTTTCTGTGGTCAGGGCAACATCTGCTTCCTCCAACATATCACAAGTGTGGAACATACCAGGCCAGAAGGGACAGAACTGGAAGAGAAAAAAGACCTTTAAAAATGAAAAAGAAAATACCCTTCAGCAGCTACAGTGCGTCAGTGCTGTGTCCTGGCACCGAGGCTGGCCCATTGCGGGCGCGTGTACGTCTGTGCTCCAGGAATGCCACCCTGGCTGGCACTGAGCCTCCCAGGAGCCACACGTGGTCCTTGTGGAGCCAGCTGCTGCCTCGTGTCCTTGCCCCCGTGAAGGGTCTCCCCAGGCCGGTGGGGCAGGAGGAAACCTGGCCAAGGAGAGAGGATCCTTGTGGCTCGGGTCCTCCACTGTCATACAAACCTCGTGGGTGTGTGTGGCAGGACCTGAAGCATGGGGACTGTGACCAGCAACACAAAAACCTGGGATTGTGTTTGTTATGGCCATATGGGCATATAAATGCCAATATAAATGCATGCAGTCTCCAGTCTCCGGTTGGATTAATGCCATAGAGTAAATCTGGGTCCTCTGGATATTTCTGTATCTCTTGCACTTTTGTTCCCTGCCACAGGAGGCACACAGTGATTCCAATCCTCCTGCACCTTCAATCCCCTCCCCATGCCACAGGAAAGAAACATTTGGAAAAGTTTTCAGTCAGAACCTCCTCCTTGTTAAATTTAGCACAAGCCTGTAAAGCGCCACCAGGAACAGCAATTAGGGAGCTGCACGTTTTGGTTCATGGTTATCTGCAAGGTCAGAGAGAAGTACAGGCTGTGTTAGTGAAGGTTTGTCAGTTCTCATGCAGTTTAAACACAGAGGCAAATGTTAAAAATAATAAGAGAAGCAAAATGTATTAGTCAGTCCTGACTCTCAAAAACCTAAACCCCTTCCTAACTGCTCCTCCCTGCCCCCAGTTGTTCCTTCCATTTGCAATATTGATAAAACACAATCAGCTATATTTAATAAAAGTTAGCTTTGCTGAAGGCCAGGAAAGTCAATGAACCAGTTGTCACTGTGCAGGGCTTCCAAAATAGGGATCTTCCCTAGGATATTCAATTTGATGGCATCTCGCTTGACAGAGAATGAGGCTAGAGGATCTTCATGCTAAGAGTGTTTTACCATCCCTTGTTCTTTTTAAACTCTTTTTCTTCTTCATCTTTTCCTCTCCCTTTCTCCTGCCACCCACCCAGCATCACCCACCCTTTGCTTTTAGTCCTTTCCCAAGCTCTGTACCCACTGCTCTCCCAACTTTTTTCTTCCCTTTCCCTCCTTTTCCATATCAGACTGCCTGCATCCTGACTGTGTAGGCTCCCTTTGGTTTCTTGGGCTCCCTGCTGCCCTCACTGTGGTTCCTCTCTCCCTTATGCTAGGTCCTGCCTGTTCTCAGCACTGCTGGGGGACATCCCAGTGGGTGCTCCCTCTTTTACTGCCAGGCTGGTGGCATCACATACAGGGAACACAACAAACATTTTCTACAGGGGGGTGGAACACCAGTAATGGCACTCATCACCCCTAGGGACAACCAGTATGTCCCTCAGGCTCTGTCTGGCTTTAACTTGCCATGGGCAACCCTCCAGCCTTCGTGCCACCTCATTCTCCCTGTGTCCCTTTCCCTTTCTCTCTTCCCCTGCCTCATTCCACGTCATTTCCACTGCAACCAGAATACGCTCGCTCTTTCTCTTCTTTAATGAGCCCAGTCTGAAATGTGTCTGAGGGTATTTTTAGCAGAAAGCTTGGCAGCCTGGCAGTCCTGGGCGTTTTGCCACCTTGAGAGAAGAATGTGCACCAGCCTGATAAGGATTACAATGGGGTGCTGGGGGGCCGCGAGCGGGAGCGCCCTGCTGGCTGCGTACCTGCTCTGTGGGGCGAGGCAGAGTGGCTGTGGGGCTGCCCCCAACCCATCCCGCGCCCTGCCCTGCATCCCACATGGCCTCTAATATATGTTTAAAAGTATAAAAGGAGGAGTTGCTGGGAAAGCTGTGGGAGTTAAGTGGAAGGAAGCCACTGTATGGCTGGAATAGGGGTATTTTCTGGCCACAGTGTGTCTGTCTGCAGGTGATGTGAACACAGCACAGTGTCCCAAAAGGTTGCCTTGATGAACGTAGCAGCCAAGTAATGATGGGCACAGGCACAGCTCCCAATATCATAGCCTGAGGGTTGCTCCTTTTCTTCTGCTCCGTCCTTTTGGCAGTGCCATGGCTCAGGGCGAGGTGTTGGCCCCCTCACAGGTACGGGGTGAGCTCTGGGAGCAGGCACTGTTTGTCCCAGTGCTGTGGCTGGCACAGCTTGCTTGGAGCTGTTGTCCCCTGATGTGTCAGGCAAAGTATTTGCAAGTGGGAATGGCCTGCCGGGGTGACTTCCAGCTGCAATCAATAAAGAACTGTGCTGCGGGTTTTTAATTTGAAAAATAAATATCATGTCCAGCTAATATTTTTTAATATCTAGTTTCCCCCTCGCAGTTCAAGGGTCTAGATCTTACTTAGAGAAATGGCGACAGTATAATTAAGTGTCCTGTGAAATGTATGCAAAAAATACCACTTTTTGCAAGCAGGGCATTTTGGGGAAAAGGGAGATCATATAAGCCAATGCACCGAGTTTGCTTATCTAGCCTCCTGATCATCCTAGCTACCTCTACAGTCGAGGAAGGGAGAGAAATTCCCTCAGGAAGTATTTTTGGGGGTAACACAGATGCTCTAAATACTCTTCAAATAAGCCTATCTTTCCTATCGATGCCCCAGGGAAGAGTTGGCTGGTCAGTCCGGGACCCTCAGGTGTGACAACCTCTTCCAATCCACACCACTCTGACCACACCCGCACGGACTGGTCCAGGCAATCACGATCTCCGGCTCCAGACAAATGGCTCTGTCGTCCTTCTGTGCTAAGTGGAATAATTTAAAAGGGAACCGTGCCTCAAGGCTGGTGGTGAGGATGTTTATTTGGTGCTGGGTAAGTATGGATGACTGCCTGCCTGCAGGTAGAGGATCCAACGCCTGCAGCACTGAAATGGACGGAAGGACTGGAAGGGGTTTCAAAAAGCATCTCTCTGCACAAGAAGAGACCAACTATATGAGCACTGTGTTGTGAAAGGTGTTCTTACATCATTCTTAAGGGTCTCCCTTATCATTAGAAAGGTTTTTCTCCTTGTTAACTAAGAACAGGGGAGCAGACTTCTCCCCTCTTCATCTGTGAGCTGTTTTCTGTAGCTGAGGATTATTACTGCATCCTCCTCAGCTGTTTCTTTTTGACCTAAGCCATCCAGTTCTTTCAGCTCTTCCCTTCAGGTCACGTTTCCCAGACCTTGGCTGTTCCTGGATTCTCTCCAAAAGGCCAACATCTTTTCTGAAACACATTGCACAAAACTGGCCACCCTGTAAGAGTGGTAGCATACCACATCTGCCCTGAACAAAAGGGCCATTTCTTTGTACGGGCAATGCTGCTTGTTATTCCTTCCAACACAACATTTGCTTTGTTGGTTTTGGTTTTTGGTTTTGGTAATTGTGTGATTTAGAGTATTTTCTACAGAATTGCTTCTTAACCATCCATTTCTGCTTGGTTATTTCTGCCTGACTGTAGTTCCTTGCACTGTGCTTTACTGAGTTTTGTCACACACTTTTTCTAAATTGTCAAAACAATGTCTCTTTCCCCCCTTTTCCCTCTTTTTTAAGATTTTAAATTCTGATCCTCTCTGCCAGGTTTGCCATCACAGTCTGTGTTCCCTTGTGCTCTGACAATTGATGCCGGCAGAGCTGGGTACGAGCCTCCTGGACCCACCCCTCTGTGTCTCTCCCCTTTTTGACAACGAACCACCAACAGCTGCTCCTTGGACTTCATTATCCAACCAGTTTTGCATCAAAGCTGTGTTTTCCTGGTTTACTTGAAGGCACAGCACCAACCCCGCCACCAGACAGTGCTCAGAAGAGAAGATGCTGCTGGCAAGAAAGCTGGGAGGACACCCTGGCACAGGCACTGGTAGGGTTTAGCTGTTTTGCCACACCACTTGGCCGTGTTTTAAGAAACCAGGTACATCCCAGATGCCTGAAGGCACCTGGCCAGAGAAGTTTAGCACCCAGCCTTTGTACTCAGGAGCCTCTAGGGCTGTTGAGGTTTGGTTTAGGCACCTCTGCCTGTTTGCCAGCTCCAGCTCTCACAGTGCAGCTCCCTGCTAGGCCAAAGGGCACAAACGCACATCAAACTGAAATGTCTCCGTCCTGGTCACGTGTTTGGAGATGGTCTTCTCTACGAAAAAGACTCCCAGTGTCCATTAACTGGTATTTTTCTTTTGGAAAACTTCTCTGTCCAGGAAAATACTGAATACTAAGAACTTCAAACCCAACTTACCAAGTAAAATAAATATCCGGGAGCTGGAAAGGGCTGCAGCCTACAAGGCCACAGCTCTCAAGCAGCTGCTAGGTTTTGGTTACCACTAGTGCCTTGTATTAAAAGCCAGGGGGTTGCTCCGTGAACCAGGAGTTTGAGTTCCTGTGAAATCTGCATCTCACCTTCCCCTCACCCCTTCCTGGTATTAAAACCTTGGGGAGCTGCAGCACACACAACAAAGGAGAAAGCAATAGGAGAGCGGCAAGGTCACACATCTGCTGCTTTCCACACTTTCTTATCTCTGACATCACGGGCCTCAAGGTCTTTCTTCTCATTAAAACAGCTGAATAATTGCAAACTGTACACAAGCTGACTAAACCTGTGGCCTTCTACCTTAGTCATAATATGGGATGTCTGGCTAGGGAGGATGTTTCTCGGCGAGGGAGGGTGCAGGGGCTGAAGAAATGAGCAGCTCTGTGCCAACGCAGCGGGAAGCTGCTGCCACTGCCCCTTGGGATGACAAGCTGCAGGACACCCAGCCAGACGAGTGTGGTGCCATCGATGGCGCTGCTGAAAGCACCGGGGTGTGACCACACCCCACCCTCAGGAAATGCAGGGCCAGCACCGAAATGACTTTGTGGAGGGCTGATTTGCAGTGATCCCACCAGTGCTGCCTCTGCTTGAGGTTTATTATGTTAGCAGTGGAAAGAGAAATAATAGGCCAGGGGGGGAAGGGGAACTATGGACTGAGAGAACTGTGGAAAATCAAAGGATAAGGCATGTTACGGATGCAGAGGCATTAAAAAATTATGGCAGAAAAGGCGGAAAATGTACCCTAAATCAGCAAGTCTTTTGTACAGCCTGGATTTGTTCAAGCAATACCAGCCTAAGCTGATCTCAGGCCCCTCTGTCTCTTGCATCTCTTCACGTCTCCATGTTTCGGACAGTAATTTCTCAGGTCTGACCATTGCACGCACTCCTGCTGATGTCTCTGTGGCTGCTGCACCTCGAACAGCTGCCACTGGGATTTCTGAAAACCACACCTGCATTCCCCACCCTGCTAGTCCCGATGAAATTCATTAATGGCAAGTCATTTGTCATGACATAATGTGGGATGTAAAAGATCTATTTCTGGTGGTCGCACATGCCTCCCTGCTTGGTGATTAGTGTTTAGCATCTGGGAATGAAACAATCTGGGGAAGCTAAGGCATTAGCAAGTGGACGGGGGTGGTCTCCACTGTGAAAAATTGTATGTTTACTGGAGTAAGTGGATAAAGATGCTTTCGAGGTTCCAAACATTTTCCTACAGGAATAGAAATGATTGTGAAAGATGAAAATCAGGAAAAATTGTGTAACAGGTGGCTACTGACATCAGCAGCTAAACACAAGTGTTAGTGGTTTTAGTCCTTCCTATTATTATTTGTGAAGGTTTGAAGGTGCCAGAGCACAGCTCTGTGGGTCTCCCGCATAACACCAGCCACACAGTTCCTCCCTGCATTTTGCTGCCCTGGTGAGCCCAGCAGTTTGCTGACATTCTGCTCATGCTTCACTGGGAAGAATGCAGTTGTAAGTTCTCACATCAGTTTTTGTTTTGGTTTTTTTTTTAAATTTGGCTTCAAATTCCACTTCTTTATGTTGTGTCTTTCCCTACCAAAAGTAAGTGGGGTTTGCTATGTGACACAATTTCCTTCTGAATGAATTTGTATTGCCAGCAAGCCAACTCAGCCTTCTTTTAAAAAGCTGAACACTGACTGAGAGATGCTGCCTCTGATCTGTATTTTCCCGCACGTTCTCCACTTTTTTGGTGGTTTTGGAAGTGTTGACTCCAGACTGAGAGCCACAGTCCACTAGTGCTGTCTCCACTTCCCTGCTACTTGGTGAGACCCCATTACAACCTTCTCATCCTGCAGAAGCAGTAGGGGCAGAGATCTTTCCTGTAATAAGAATGCACAGTTCTCCAGGTGCATTATGGGTTTGGTTTTACAATCTATTTTTTTCGTTAAACGCTGGGTCTTGACTGCTGCTGGAAGGAAAGTATCAAACAGATCAAGTTTTCCTTGGAAATAAGCTGTCTAGCAAATTTTCTCTTTGTGACAGGTTCTTAGATCAACATGCTGCTTATCTGATAAAACTCTTATCAGAGACAATTTGTGGCACGTTGCCTCAGTACCATGGTGCAGTCCTTTTAGCTTTACTCAACTGCGTGAAGACAATAGAAGATGACACTGCAAATAGTAAAGAGCAAATGCTGCCTGTGTGTAGGTATCTTCAGAGTATCATTCCACAGTTTGAACAAACAGTCAAATATCTACTGACAAACAAGCAGAAGTTGGCAGGAATTAATGGTCCTCTGGAATAACAATGTGCTGTGGGAGTGCTGTGAAGCATCCTGAGCTGGACAATTGTGGCAAAATTTATGATATCTCCTAGACAGAAATAATTTATTCATGGATTATTGAGTCTTTTAAATTATCTTCCTCTGAGCCCTTCCTCTTGACTAATGCCCATAGGCAAAGTACAAAGAGAACAAAAAAGTATGCAAATTGGCAACAGTTATGCTTGGTATAACTTCAGGATATATTAAAGCCTGAGCGGAACAGTTGTTCCTTTTCAAATTTATAAACATTCTATGCAAAAAGAATTCCAGTTCTGATGGGACCAAATATATTGAAACAAGTCACCAAGTCTTCTGAGTTTCATGTAAAGGATGAAATTAAAATCTACTATTTCATCATTTTGCTCTAAGCAGCTGATTCAACTAATGATTCATCATCTTTGGCAAAGTGAAGTCTCCTGGAATTATCCCAGCAAAGCTCTCCTGAATATCCATTTTGTAATTTAAAATAAGGTAGAAATTCAGGTTAATACTTTGGTCAAAATGGCAAAAAATTTTGTAATGGTAAAATAACCTGCAGAATAGAAATAATCATTCCTAACCACTACAAATGAGAAAGAACAACAATTCAAGTCTGTGAGCTGTGACACACAGAGCGTCCCGTAGATAGCCCTATGGCTAATGTCTATCTGCTGTTATGGGTACAGACACATCACTCTTACAGATGTATAGCTTCAAACCTGTGGAGGGAAAGCCATTATGATATGATGCCTCTCTTCTTTCCTCCTCATGTTCCTCCAAACCCAAAAACCAGAAAAATACAGCAGATCAAGCATGATAACGTCAGGGATAAATAACGCTAGGAAGTACAGACTCACTGGTAGGTCTTCCCTAATGATCAGTGGGACTTCCACAAAACTTTGAAAGGTATCTCCCGTGCTCAGACAATGCACGTTTGACAGAATTTCCTCAGTGTCTGCCTTAAAGCACTCAGCCCGAATGTGCTGCCCTCCCAGCCCCAAACACTTGTCCCCCACTAACAAAAAATCATCAGCATTTATTGCAATGTTGTGCCTAATGGATTTCAACTGCTGGTGTTCCAGGGAAGCAAGACTCCGCAGTCTCTTACTCCTCCCCTTGTCAGGATCGTTCATGTTGCTGCAGTACCTTGGGGTCTGAGGATCTCTTGGTCTTGCTGTCACACACACACAAGAAGGCAACATCATGACCTCTACAATGCTTATTTTCTAAATAGATACCATAGGGTAGAGACAAGTGAGCTCATGTGAAGCCTGCATGGCAAGTTGGATGTAGAGGGGAGCAATGGGACCAGAGTTTCCACTATCCCATGCCAGTGTTCTGAGTCACTGGGTCCAGCATTCCCATCCTTAGTGCCTTCCTAATGCCCTTCTTCCATCTGCACCCAATGTGGTCTGGAAAAACAAGTATCACCCCTGGAAGACCTGACCTCTTGGTTGCTTCCTTCTCTGACAGTGGCTTTCAGATCCTGCCCTCTTAGCATTGCCTGAGACATTTGTAACTGGAGTCACCATTCAGGCAGCATCGGGCACTGCTGTGCCTGCAGGTACCATGTTCACCCTCTGCCCCAGCATCAGCCTCTGCTCCTCTCTCCTTCAACAGTGGGTGCAACTTTCCAACAACAGTGGCTGGATAGCGGCCCAGTGGAAAAGGACCTGAAAGTGCTGGTTGACAGCAGCTGAACATGAGCCAGCGTGTGCCCAGGTGGCCAAGAAACCAATGGTACCCTGGCCTGTATCAGCAATAGTGTGGCCAGCAGGACTGTGCCCCTGTACTCGGCACTGGTGAGGCCACACCTCGAGTGCTGTGTTTAGTTCAGGGCCCCTCAGTTCGGGAAGGACACTGAGGTGTTGGAGCCTGTCCAGGGAAGGACAATGGAACTGGGGAAGGGTCCAGAGGGTAAGTCCCATGAGAAGCAGCTGAAGAAGCTGTGGTTGTTTGGCCTTGAGAAAAGGAGGCTGAGGGGTGACCTTATCACTCTCTACAAGTCCCTGAAAGGAGGGTGTAGCAGCTGGGGGTCAATTCTCCCTGGCAACAAGTGACAGGACAAGAAGACATGGCCTCAAGCTGCACCTGGGGAGATTCAAGTTGGACATGAGCAGGAATTTCTTCACAGAAAAGGTTGTTAAGCATTGGAATGGGCTGCCCAGGGAGGTGGTGGACTCACCATCCCTAGAGGTCTTCAAGAAATGACTGGACGTGACACTCAGTGCCCTGGTCTAATTGACAAAATGGTGTTTAGTCAAAGGTTAGACTCGATGGTCTTGATGATCTCAGAGGTCTTTTCCAAATTACTTGAATCTGCAATTTGGTGATATATTCCTGATCCTGGGGTTCATCTATGGGGTCTAAGGACATCAACTGGTGCAGCATTTACATTCTCCCAAAGAGAACTGGACCCTAAACTGGAGCTATAAACAGCTGTGATTCGGTTCTAATTTAACCGCAGCATTTTCTACTCACCTTATGCTGCATTTTATACTGATTTAAATTGAGAAAGTAACTCTGAGTACATCTGGACCACGCTACTAACCCAGTCTAGGGCTAGGCATCTTTAGCAGGGGTTGTCACCTTGGACCCAAGGTGGCTTGAACTCCTCCTGGAGTCAAGTGGTTCTTGTCAGTCAGCTGTGGAATTTCTGCTCTGCAATCTTCTGTGCTTTGGGGTCTACGTTTGGAAGTCACTACACCTAGGATCTAAAATTGCCTGTGTCTAAGAAGTTTAAATAGAAGCTTTGTGGAGGCCTTTCCACGCAGGAGAGTTTTCTCAGAGCAAAATATTCCTGATGAACTCATCAGGTTCCAGAATAGGAGATCCTTCGATAAATTCATGTAATCTCATTTAGAGCTGACCCGGAGGTTTTCTGCATACAGCGCCTCATCTGCAAGGAGAATGGCCACAGAGGAGCCTTAATTAGGTGTGTCTTTAATTACTTATTTATTCAGAGCACACATTCATCTACATTGTATTCACCAAGCTTTGGTCAAATCCCAAGTCATTGTCTGCCTGCACACAAGTATTTACCCAAAGGTATGGGTTTAAACTGATTAACTCACGCTGGAGCAAGCGCCTGTGTAGGCACTGATATTGGCTTAATACCTCACTCAGAAGTACTCTGAAGTTGGCTAAGGTCTTGTACGGATCCTCTTCTTTGAGAGTAAAGTGTTTGCACAGGGGCAGGACTCGGCTTTACTGGGTTGTACAATGGCTGAGTTGAGCTGATACCAGGCTGGCTGAGGTGCATGGAAGCAGCGTGTCTGGAAGCGGGCTGCTGGAGATTTGGAGATGGAGGACCTCAACTGCATTCCTGGCAGTGGAGACTGACTTTGTTCTTTCAAAGCTTCCAGCAAGATAATGGTGTTTTAGATCAAGGCGAGCAAATGCTGCCTGTACCTTCCCTGGTGTGACGTGTCCCTGCCCTGTCCCAGAACAAACTCATTTGCTTTGCAAAGCTCTCACAGATGCTTGGAAGTGGAAAGGGGTACAAACCCATCTCTTCTGACCCAACTCCATTGCTGATGAACCACACACACACATTTTCTGCCACTGGGGCTGCCTTCCCACCTAGTTGCTGCCTCCTGACTAGTTTAATCTTCCTCATGCAGGACAGAGACCAGAGCAGCAGAAGAAGCACGCGGCTTTATCAGCCCCATTTCTTCCTTCGGCTTATCAACAAACGAACTCCCAGTTGGCTTTATTTGACTTCTAGGGTTTATTGGATTTGTTGCTTCCCTTCTTCATTTTCATATTAAAGCCTAAGGCTGGGCTGTGATCCTGCTACTGTAGCCTCCAGCTCCTGAGCTGATCCTACAAGCTCTAATTGCTCAGCTGCCTGATGTAATCACCAGGAGGTATATTGTGTGTGTGGCTACAGGCACTTCATATTTTCTCCCCAGCCAGATGAAAAAAAATAAAAAAGAAGAAGAAGAAAAAAGAGTCAATTGGCTCTAGGTCTGTCAATAGTGACTAATCAGGTGCTGTACAATTAATTATGAAGGGGTGTCATTTTAAAACAATTCTGAGGTGGGAAAGAACAGGCCTGGGCCCTTTACCTGCTGGCACTGTTTGTGTTGCTAAGCCAATCCAGGCTGCGTCCTCTATTTCATTTACCTTTTAAACTATTGCCCCCGCATAAGTAAACACTTTCTATAAAGTGTGTGTGTGTGTGTGTGCATGCATGTGTGTAAGTGGGTGGAGGGTGATCTGGGAAGCTCTCCACCCTAGAAAAGAAATTAATGATGGGGAGGAAAAAAAAGAGAGCAGCATAATTTGGCAGTAATTTCTCAAGAACAGCAGCAGACAATAGCAGGTGGATGAAATAGGAATAGGATGAAACAGTCTGGGGCTGAATCCTAGTGATCAAAATTGCTGTGAGATAAGGAGATGGAGGTCAGAGATGCCCCTGCAATGCAAACACCCTTTGCAAGGAGCCTGGGCTCCCCAGCAGCCACTTGCCAGCACGTGTCGAGGGGGCAAATCCCTGTCCCACCTAGACTGGCTCGCCCAGGCTCTGGTCCCAGCAGTGGCCAACATCTCCCACCCACTCCCCTGGGGATGTGGCTGCAGAGAGCAGGATGGCGCTCCTCCTCTTCACTTGATGGCAAAACGGAATTGTCCCTTGCAAACCAAACTCCTTTTTCAAGGAGGATGGCAAGGGAACTGCTACTGTCCAGAGCCAGGCTTAGGATCTGACTGGTGAAATTACATGTGTGTGGAGGGGAAAGAAGGGCAGCCACGGAAACGACAAAGCAGCTTAGTGGAAACAAAGTGACAATGCTAAATGACTGCTATTCATTTTGAGAGCTGCCAGTCATTGAGACTGTGATGACACAGTGTCTGTTGCCTGGAGGGGTAGAAGACATGGGCTGGAAATGCAGAATGGAGGATTTGGGGGAAAAGCCTCTGCTGGGACCACCTCCTTGAAGATGCTGACTGTGAGAGATCTTCTGGAATGTGGCAAGGGGCAAGTGTCATAGTGTTTGATAGAAAACATTAGAAATACCCTGTCCAACTGTTTAGTTTGCTAATACAGATACTCCAAAAGGCCCTTTGGTCAAAAATTCTGCCTACAGCACTTCCAATGCTGTTCAATGGGCAAAAAAAAAAAAAAAAGGAAAATTCCTGTGTGTGAGAGAGTGTATAATTGCTAACGTTGCATTTTACAATAATAATTGTAGAATTAGATGTATATTTGGGATAACAATTTACTAACAAATGTATTTTAGGAGCAAAATGCCAAGGCACAAGAAGATCCATTCTGAAGTTTTCAAAATCAAGCATGGTGACCTTGCTCCCCAAAATTTATTTTCTTCATTTTACTGGTTAATATTTTAAATTAAAACACTTTTGATCAAAATGCACATTTATTTCTTCTAGTTAGAAGACTTCTAAAACTTTATTCAAAGTTATTTTCACAGCTTTGCATGTATTTCAGGATCATTGCTGGCAGAGCCCCCCTCTCCCCAAACGTGAAAAAACCACATTACATTGGCTCTGTTAACAGTGAAATATTTAGTACCCTTAACCTCTGTTTCTGTCAGCATTTTGATGACAGCAGCTACTGGATCCCAGCCACAGCATTTCCTTGCCCTGTGTCAGAGGACTTTGAAATACGACGTGAGGAGGTTCAGTTTGTTGGGGCTATGCAAGGCAGGGGTTGCCAGCCGGGTTTAGGTCAGGAGTCTGTTCAATCCTTTGTCCTGGTTTTGAAGCCTCAGGAAGCCTTGCACCAAGAGCAGGGAAATGCATTGCCCAGAGAAAGAGCTTTACCCTGAATCATCCCGGACCCAAGACAGTTCCTGCAGAAGGGCACCGTGGCACTGAGCAATGGCTAACCCGGGGTTACACAGCAAAGTAAAATTAATGGATGTAAAAGTGGAGGTTACAACATAAACATGTGCTCAGATACTGGTGTAATGAACGTAGTATAAATATTTAGATGTATTCCTACATCTAATTCTTAGACTCATCATTCTTATGTCAGTTGGTTTACAAAAGGCAAAACTATATTTCAGTTACAGGCACGGCTTCATAATTCTTCAAGTTAATTAAGGCATCTAAATGTGCTTCACGTCTTTCGCCTCCGCTTTGTAAACGGCACAAACCTGTAGGTAATTAAAAGCTTTTCATATCAGTGGCAGTAATGGCAGTTTAGGTGTCCAGCCTCAGGGAAAAGCAGCAGCTCTGAGTGTCATTTGTACATCTCCAATGAGCAGATTGTTGCTTGTATGGTGTGCACAGACATCACGTAGGGAAAGAGTTAATTGCGGTTTGGGATCTCTTTATACAGAGTGTGGGGGTCCCAGTGCTGGTGTAGATGCTGAGTGCTGAGAGCCCCACGGATGGGCTGTTGTTGTGCTGAGGGGTGCCCAGGGGCACAGGGACGCCTCTGCCAGCCGTGGTGTCAGCAAGGGGCCTGTGGGTCCCACCTTCCCAATATAGCTGCAGTACTGTGCAGCTTGTGTTGGCCCACAACACATTTTGTTGCTCTGCTTCTTTCTCTGTCTGATGCCTTTATGCATAAACGATAGCTGGCTGCGCAGGCAAGGGAGGAGAGGGTGGCCTGTCCCCAGCTGGGGGACAAGCAGGCGACCGGGTGCCACCCACAGCAGACACCTCCCCGGGGGCCTGAGGGTGGGCTGCCTGTGGTGGTCCCAGAGCCTCACTGGCAACTGAGGTCTGCTTGGTGCCAGGTGGGGAATCTCCCTTTGCCAGGGGAATCCCTACCCGGCCACTTCATAGTGTTTTTAAGGACAGCAAGGAGCCTTATCACGTTTCCACATCTGCTCCAGATGCTTTGCATTCCAGCAATGCTTCACAAATGTGCTGAACCCTACAGCACGTCTCCAAAGAGGGCTCACTTCTTGCCACCTCGGCAGCTGTCAGCTTCCTGCATGCACCCAAGCCAAGGGAAGGGAACGGCTCTGCCCTCAAGGATGTCCCTGCAGAGCTGGCAGCAGGTGACACAGCCCTGCCCCTCACCCGTGTCAGCGGGACCGCGTGTGGCAGCGGGTGCTGCGTGCGCAGGAAGGCTGGACTGCATGCAGCCAAAGTTCAGGCAAACAGTGGAGAGCAGAAATGGTTTCCGACCCAGTGGCACCAAGGCCGCTTTGGCCACTTTTGGGTTTCACCTTGAAGCACAGCCTGAGCGCGAGGCGCTGCTGGCACTGGTGCCTGTGCATTGGGGTATGGCCCTCGGGGAGCGCTCTGCTCCCAGAAGAGGGAATAATTAATATGTGCCTCTCACAGCATTTTCCAGTGTGCTAATACCCATCGGTCCCCAGCCAAACCCCGGTGCTCTGCCATCTCATTGCTGTGTGGGATAGCAGCGTGCCCTGCCCTCCAACTCTCTCCCTCTATCTCCCACGCCCGTGCTGTTCCAGGGCTTCTTTCTCTTTAAGAGGAAACTCGGCGGAAGCCTAGCTATTCAATATTGTTTCATATTATTTGGTTGTGAAACAATTTAATTTGTTTATGGCTCTAAAGGTCAGATTTGACTGTTGCCCAAATTTCTACAGAATAAAGAATGCGTTAGGCTGAATGGGACTTCGTGGCATGATCAACTGGAGAACGAGAAGGAGGCTAGTGAGAATTTAACTGGAACAGCAAGGCAAACTTACCTTCAGCTCAGGTTTAAAAGCCTAGTCAATCATTACACGTTTTTTATTATTTACCTGGTACAAAATCCCCCTGGGTGAAAAGGTAGAAAAACTCACAGGCCACACTCTTTCGTATTTTTAGTAGCCTGCTCAGCATTTTTTTCCCTCTGTCTCAGGACAGTTGGAGTGATATGGGTTGTGATGGTGCCTGTGGATGGATGAGAGATAAAGTGGAAGCACATTGTGGTTGTAGCTCCAAGCAGGGGTGTTTGTAACAGTGAGGAGAGCAGGGCCAGCCCGGGACTTTGAGAAGGAAGGTAATTCTCACACAGTCATCAGAAGACAAAGGTTGCATTTACACCTGGCCAGAAGGTTTAATCATCTACTATTTCCAAACATTGCAGGCTCACAATCTGTTGTGTCTGAGATCATAAAACATAGTCACAAACTGGAGACAAGAGACCTGGGCTTGATTGACCGGACCATATCTTTTCTTTTTCTTCCTTCTTATTTTTCACTCAATTTTCTGCCGTTTCCAGGGAAAAAAAAAAAAGAAAAAAAAAAAAAAAAAAAAAAAAAAAAAAAAAAAAAAAGAAAAAAAAAAGAAAAAAAAAAGAAAAAAAGCTTTGGAAAGAACTTGATTTGATCAGAAATTTCTTGATGAAAAGAATTTCTGAAATCCAAGGATTAATGGGCAATTTTCATTCTTCTTTGTCTCACTTGTGTCAAGAGCACTTGGGAGACAGATCAGCTGCTGGCTAAGATCTCCCTCCCAGGCTTTCAGGGAAGAGAAGCTGTAGAAAAGGGATGAAAAAAAGAGAAGTATTCAAAGAGAGCCAGGTACAAACCTCTCATAGCTTAGTTTTCCAGGTCCTACCACAAAAACAACTAACATTCAACCACCTGAAACACTGGGTGTAGGTGGCTTTCATCTGTCTTTGGGGGAAGGGTAAAATTACGGTAACATTGAAAGAGAATCTGGCAGTGAGTGGAGGGTTTCTGGGTAATGTTAGCCACATTTTTGCAGTTTGAGACTGTAACTGATTTCCTCTGTACCTGTGAGGTTGGTGCAGAGGTTTATCAAGCATGAGCAGGGCGTCCCATGGCAAAGAAAGTTTTGGGGCAACATCACTTCTGCTTCCCTCACACTCCATTGCCTCTGCAGGGTCGTCGCTCTTTACTATTTGCCCACGGCCAGGCTTGCAGAGAGGAGCCGGGTGTTTCTCACCTGATATTCCTGATGGTTTATAGGAGAAAGTGCGGAAGAGCCGTGTCCCAGCCCTGGCTCCAGCCTGGCTCGAAAGGATTGTGTTGGCATCAGGGAGGGACCCTGGAAGCGGTGATGTTGCTTTGCACCTCGTTTGCGTGTTGCAGTGTGGATTCCTCAAAGCGCTCAGTGCTGGGAGGAAGAACTGGCCCTGTTGAGATGAAGGGTTGCTTTGCTGACTTCAAAGGCGGCTGAATTTAACCCTTTGACTTCAGTGAGGTTTGAGCTCCTGGTTGGAGTTAGGCACGTACTGTTTCTGGATTAGGACCTTCCTCTCTTTGTTTGAAAGAAGAAGTAAATAACCCAGTCGATTTGCAGTACATCGCCAGCTACCTGACGATGCCTCTGTGTGTTTTACGACTGCCAGCTCTGGAACTTCCCCCCTTCTGAAAAACAGAGTGGGAGCAGTAAGAGCTTCCCCAGGAGAGGTTCACTGAGCAAGGCAGGCTGGAGAGCCGTCTGCCCCTGGCACTGCCGGCTGCCTTCGCGGTGTCCCTGGCCTGGCTAGGGCTGCCTGCCACCCGATGAGAGTGGCATCTCTGATGTCGTCTAGGGCAGCAGCCATACCCAGTTGCATAATCAAGGTCACTGGAAAATTACACAAAACTTTGCCCAGGTGTACTGGGGAAAAAAAAAAAAGGGTGAAGCACTTGCAAAAAAACCTCCAACCACCCAAACTTCTGCTCATGCCACCAGCTTGCTACTCTTTGTTATGAATGTCACATACAGTGCCAAGCTGCCCCCTCACACTGCCCTGTAAGCATTGACCAAAAAATAACATTATCCACATTAAGGCAATTGCAAATTTTCCCTGGTTGCCCCGTGAAGTCATCCCTGTGGTTTTCCCTGTCTTTCCTTCAGCTACAGTTTCAAGTAGATAACAATGATGTGCAAATGCAAGAAGGAATAGTCTCATGCTTTGCATTGCTGGATGCTGTCCTTCTGAGGATTTTAAGACCCAGGGTGGTCAGTTTGGTTTCACATGCCCTTAGGGGCTATCAAGTCTTTCCAAGACTTGATAGGGAAAACAGTCAGCTTGAAAATCTCTAAATGAAAATAAAAGAAGAAAATAATTCAGGATTTATCTTCAGAAAAAGAGAATTCTTGGAGAATTATCTGTTATTCCTCCAACATTTTTCCACTTCTGTTTGTGAGGAAAACAAAGTCATGGACATGGCATAAAGATGAAGAACTTGTAGCGTGAAAGAAGCCAAGGCTAAAAAATGGAGCAAGAAAAAAGTCCTGAAAATTTCAAGCATTTTCCTTTTTTTTCTACCAGAAAAACCTGGAAAAAAAGCCTCTGAATGCCTTGCTAGGCAGGTGCTGTGTGTCGGGGAGGGTGCAGGTCCAGCCCTGTTTGCCCAGCTGGACCAGCAAGGGCCATGTTTCCCGGTTACTGCCTGCTGTCCATTCAGTGGGGACATCCTGCTGGCGTTACACCACCAAAATGTGTGTGTCACAAAGGTCCAGGTCGTGCTGGGCAAGGCATTGTGATGCCCCTTTGAAAATCTTATGCCTTTCTTTAACTCTCAGAATTTACATTTCTGACTAGCCCCTCTTGCAGCCAAGTCATTTCTGGGTAATTCGAGTGTGTCTCCTTCCAACTTCTGTCTTGTAAAACCTCATCTTCTTCAAGCCTTTCCCAGCTTTCTGCAGATGGTTTGATAACTGTCAGTGTTTCTGGTCATGAGAATATTGTGGCAGAACTTCTAAGCTTCTCTTTCCATAGACCCAGGTAAACAAATAATTTGAAATATGTGTTGTTTCATAGCTTCTAGACTTCCTGTATGCTAGAAACAAAGCCAGCTTCCTCCCCCACAGTGGAAGGGCTCTGTCCTTCCATTCTTCACATCATACATAGAACAATTATTTGAGTCTGTCACCTTAACTTTAAAAGCTGAAAATTTAATGAACTCTTCATGCTATTTTTATCTGTGAGAAAGTTGTTAGTAAATATCTCTATGCCTTTCCTAGCCAATATCGCATCCTCTAAAAGACAAATCAACCTCCTTAATCACACCCCTAAGCCAGAGGACTTAATTGCAGTATCAGAATTGAAGGGAGGGCACAGTCCATCCTGCTGGGTTTCCCTTGTGCTCTTGTTTTGCTTTTTAAATTGGCATGGTGGGTAAAGATCCTTACACTCAGGACACTGACATTTATAGGGTGTACTGCTTATATTACCCCTGATAGCCACTTTGTTTTGTCTTAAGTAGTTTAAATTTCTATTGCCTAATTTCATGCTGCAGAAAGAAAAGAAGAAGATACCCATCCTGGAGAGCTCCTAAATGCCTGTGGGCACAGCTGGCAGGAGTGCAGCCAGCCATTCTACTTGATGTCAGCTACCAGTTCCTCTGTCATCAGAACAGAGTCACTTTCCAGTTTATTAATAAGAATTACATTACAACTGACAAAGCATGGAGTAGGCCAGTCTCTCCAAGAACTTTCGGTTCCTTGCTCAGGAATTTGATGGAAGTTAAATGCTGGGGGTGGAAAGGAGATAGGAGCTAGCACGTGGAGATCTTGTTCTCCCTTTGTTAAGGGAAACTGCAGCAGGCCCAAGGAAGTGCCTTTTTTAGCATTTGTTTAGTCCAAGGGCTGCTACCTGTGGTTTAGCCCTTGAAGGCTTTCCTCTGCCCTCCAAGGAATCACCTTTCACTCAAGGAAAGGGGTGATTTGGGGCTGGGTAGCTGGGAGCCACAAGAAGCCAGCAACGTCTCCATGCGCCCGTTCCAGCCACAGGGTGGAATTTCAGTGAGAATTTGCAGGAATTTGGCTAAACTCGTGCCTGGCCCGTTGGGGTAGCGGGGTGGCTGTGGGGCCATTGGCAGGGCAAGAGCCTGGAAAGCCAGTAAATTCAGGAACTCTGCTTGCTTGGCTGCTTTGTGTAGAGATGTAACAGTACCAGCTGGGATATACCCTTCTCACACATACCTCGAGCATTTACTGTCACCCTCACAACATTTCCTGGATTAGCAGAATGGCTCTTCAGCTATAATTTTTGTTGAAATATCTTGCTTTAAACCTAGAGAGCACCAATGAAGGCCTCAAATCTGTAAATCAGCTGCACTTTGGAAAACAAATCATTGCTGTGGAGTTTTGCCAAGCCAATTTTCTGTGCTCATTCATTATGTAGTTTTCACTTTATGAACTGATTTAAGCCGACCATGCTCCAGCTGTACCAGTTGCATCCAAGATAGGAGTCTGATTTACTCTTTGAACATGTGAACTGCTCCATGGTTGCATTTCCAGGAGGGAGAAGTGCTACAAAGAGAGGTCGTTCAGCAGCACCCATAGGCCTTATAGACAAGAGTTTGCAGGTTGCCTCTGCTTGCCTGCTTGAGCTGGCGAGCTGTTATTAGTGAAGGGAAAGCTGTGATGTTCCCATGTGCTGCAAAAAAAGTGGTGTCTTCCAGGGAGAAAATGACAAGATAGCTCCAACTGCGATTGCCCAGGGGGAAAGTAGAAGACAAGAAGGTAGAGTGGAATGAACATCTACGAAGGTAAAGGGGCACCTGGAAAAAGGGGTAGCAGAGGAGAGACAATGGAGATGTGGCATTAACATCTGCAGTCTGTGAAACGGCAGTGGTGGACAGGCAGCATCTGTGGCCTGTCAGAAGAATGGGAAGAAAACAATGGAAGATTTTATACTTATTTAAGTGTCCACATAAAACTCAGCTCAACAAAACTGTGCCTTCACTCAGGATGTCTGAAGGGGCAGTGTGAGGTTGTGTGTCTTTTCCAGCACTGTAAAAACTCTTAGGGAGGACAACAATGGTTTTAAGTTTTTGTTTTTGGCTTTGAAGGTTTCTGTAGTTCTGAGGTTTTCTATGGTAAAGTGAGACAGATTTGGTAAAAAAATTGCTGGATTCAAACTCTTAACCAGCACTGTTAACAAATGTTATTCATCTTAGCTATTTATTTTTTTGAGGTTAACCTGTTAAAAAAACTTTCTCTCCCATTTTTAGCCTTCCCAACAATTTTTTCCCATGGTGTCCCTGTGAGATCAGAATTTTTTTGATTGCAGTAGTGGGGCTGAGCTTCACCTAAAGTATCTTTGTTCCAGTTACAAACAAGGCAAATATGAAAGTGGAATTGCTGTCGTGCAATGCAGTTTCCACACCATTTTTGCAGTTTTGTAGTTAGGCAGACTTTGAGATGAACCCCATGTATTCCCTTCCTTGCTCATATGAAAGTCCTTCAGACTTGTTGAAGGTTATTGTAACAATGCCACATTGGCACTTTTAAAAATATCTGTAATTTCTAAGGACACACTATTATTTATGTCTATCATAAAGCTTATTTTTAAAGAAGAACTTTTCTTCAAAGGGAAAATGAGCTCCCTTGTTATTAATATTGCAGCATCCTTGTTCTCCCATCTTGATGAGCAAAAAATATCACCATACAGGGACTAGTCTTATGTACAGAAATATGGAATCCAGGACTGATATATGCTCATGACTGAAAAAAAAGAAGCTGGGTTCGTAAAATTCTCTGATTTCACATTTGTCCACTCATAGGATTAAGGAGATTTAAAATAGTTGAACAGACTCATATAAGAACAATTGTTGTAGCCTCTATCAAAACAGTATTATTGATATCCTCTTTAAAATGCTTTATGCTGCCAGAAGCAGAATGAAGAAACCTTTGTCTAAAATCACACTGAGTCACCTGTGCTAAGACTGTGTAAAGTGCTTGGAAGGGCAGCTGCTGGAGATGGAACACTGTGTATTCCAGCTTCTGTGAAATTCCAGGTACTTTTCTCCAATGGTGAATAACAAGAATAGATGCCCTTGGCAAGCTCTTTTATGGGGATAGCAATTAGGAATGGCAATTACTGTACTTGTTAATCTGTGTAACACTTACACTGGCCCATCTCTGATGTTCCTCCTGGTACTGCAATTCCCTTCCATGTAGTCAGAAGTATGTATCATCTTTCTAGGGAGGTGATCACAATCCCTCAGTTTGGGTATGTCCTTCCCTCAGGTGGATCCCTTAGGAGATTGTTATTTACATTTCAATGCCTCCTTCCACTCCCTGCACCTGTGAGCATCTTGAGCCGTGACTTCCTAGCATCTTCCTTGCTTTTAGGATTTCCAAGAAGTCATCCTGATGGGATATCGAGGAACTGAATGTGGTGCCAGGGGTGTTGCAAGTTCCCCAATAAGAAGACTGACTGCATTTTGCAAGAGAACAGTTGTGCAAGGATGGGCAGGACAGATGGCTGAACCTGCAGAACGAGTTTCAGCCATAAATGCTCTGAACACCGTAAATGTTCGGTGGCTTTTCTTTTTTTCTTTTTGAAAGCTGAAATATATTTGGGAAGTACTTGTTTAAACTACGGACTCAGTCAAATATTAACAAGTGGAAACTGAGCGGAGGGAAAAAAAGATACTTTGAAGGGCTCAAGCATGTGTGGGTTCTTGCTGTATTTGCCTAACTATAATCACTGGGGCCACACTTGCGACAGGCTGAAATGTTGCTGTGAATAGAAAGTATACCATAAGGGTTCTCAAATATGAAAGTGGGGCTGGAACAAAGAGCAGGCACCAGACAGACTTCCCCTGTTAACGACTGCTGGCCTGTCACCCTGGTGCCAGCAGTCTCAGAAATCCCGTCGGGAGCGGGCGGCACTATCTCGCCCGGTGTGACGGGGCTGCTTTGAAACCCTGCCCACAGCCTCGGCGTATTCCTCGCTACCGCCTCGTCCCGGGGGAATGAGCTTTATCTCTCCGCTTTTAAGAGTGTTTGCTTTAAAGATGATTTACCACACTTGACAATTACCGAATTTCCTAAATTCAGCCTGAGGTATTGTTGTTGTTATGTATCTTGCGCCGTGCAAAGCAGCGCCTGGGCCGCGGCACGCAGAAGGTCACCATCTCTCGGTGCGCAGCAGGATGCTCTCAGCACATGCTGAAGGTCCTCCAAGGCTGTTTCCCCCCGCAGTCCTGTGGCTCGGGGTGTCAGTGGAGACATGAAAACCTTCTGACTGAAGGGCAGAGGAAAACAAAACTGTAACGCATTCTTGCGGGAACATCAGCACACCACTGAGCTAGGACTCCTCTCGCTGGTGTAGCAGGAACAAACACACAGCTGAAAATGCTCCAGAAAGAGTTTTCAACATTTTTTTTATTTATTTTTTTTTTAAACCATATTTTGATCATGGCAATCAATGGGGTAGCATCTCCAAAACAATACATATGGATCAGTAATGAATGTGATCCATTTGGTGCTAATGTGAGTTTCTTTAATTACGTTGTTGCTGACCCAAGTGCTACAGGAATGCTCTTCCTCCACTCAAACGTGAGGCAATACAAGGATTTATTGTTTCATTTATATTTTGCTGGGAAAACTACCAAAACCCTTATATTAGAATATTTGACTACAGTGTTAACAACATTTCTCTGGACTGCTGCTTAATATGCTTTTATTATTTGCTTTCTATATGTTGGTTCTTTTAATCTGTTCCTATTAAAATCTTCCATGTTTCAGTAATATTGTCATTGTGTTTCTTTTGAAGAAGGCAAGTGTGTGTACTGAAAGATTAGATAATCCTGTTAAAGAAAAAAAAGAGAGAGAAAAGGGAGAAATGTCTTCAAAATGAAGTACATCAAAAGTAAAAGTAGGTGACAAATGTTAATATTTGCAAAGTGCTTCTGCTTTGATCCTGCATTTCTATTTTTTTAAGAGCTTGACAAATGTGTCCTGTGGTTTGGCTCAAACCTCTTTGCCTAGTGCTTTACTTGATCCACAATCCATTTGATCTTCCACTTGTTTTTCCTTCTGTCCGGGAGGCCTCTGGACTTGATAAAGGCTAGTTCTTCTCTTCCACTTGCTGCCGTTCAGAGAAATAATTTTTAATTTTTGGTTGGATTAGGTTTTTGTGCCTGTTTGCTTAGGCAGTTTCTGAAGAGATACTCACTTTGCTGTTATTTGGGATGGTTCTCTTCCCATTTCCATGCCAGTAACAGCTATATCAGATCAGAACCTGGTTTGGCTGATTGACTCTGGCACCAGATGTGAGGAAGACATGGGTGCTGGGGTGCCTGACTTGGATGGCAGGCTGCCACTTCATTTCTACAGTACAGTTTCCAGGCATGCTACATCCAGTACCTGAGCTTACAAGTATTTAATATACCAGACACTTTCAGGGCCTCTGGACTGGCCACAGCTGAGTAAAATGCACTTGCTTCTACAACCCCCAAACACCCATCTCAGTCTACCTGCTGTGACTCCAACCTCGGTATTGCCTGCAGCGTGTCTGATCTGCTGCCACTACGCTGCTTGCACAATTATTGCCCAGTTCAGCAGGAGCCATCCTACCGCCCAACAGCCTGAGCAATCTGGAAGATGCTTCTACAAATACGAACGTTAGCCATAAAAGCTGACATGTGATTTACGGCCTGTGTTATAGCATCAGCTCCCTTATTCCTGGTCGAGAGTCCCTCCTCCAGAGAAACCATGAGCCACAAACCACAACTGAGGGAAGCACTGAGTTTTGAGCTGCCATTTCTGCCAAGTAGGCCAGGAGGTGCAGCATCTTCCAGCCCATCCACCCTGCAGACCACTCCACCAGCTCCAGGCACAGGGGCACCTCTCCATGTCTCTTCCTCAGGAGCTTTCTCCTGTCTTTAAAGCAGTGGAGAATAAACCATAAATTGGAGTAGACGATGACTGCTTATGTGTCAGTTTGGGCAGCACCTCCCTACAACCGAGCGTGCCCCCATGGTAGTGGTGCCCCAGGGTGCTGGGTGCTGACAGTGAGGTTGGTGTTATTTATGCTGCTCCCAGGTTTCAGGACAGAGGGCATCTGTCAGGGCTCCCATGTGCTGTGCATTTGCTTTCTGGAGACACATTTAGGATATCCTTTGCATTGCAGACATGTGGCTCCTCCACATTGCACTCAGCTTCTGTCCCCGGGAAAAGCTCTTGACAGAGTGAGATCAATTCCACTGCCATTGCAAGAGACATGGATGTTTTGAGTAAGTGTGAACGTGAGGGAAGAAGGGAAGCTCGGTTTTGGGAGCAACAATTACAACGCCTCATTTAACTGGAGCAGTTAGGCAGGATGTTATAACAATTGAAACCTTTGCAGCTACATTTCTTGTCTTTAATGAGAGTATGACACCTGCCAGCTCTCCATCTGTTTCCCTCTCCTGCCGAATGCATGCCATCGAGTGAGTGAAGAAGAGAAGGTATGCAGCAGAGCAGATCAAGGTTCAGATTTTCACAGGTACAATTGTCCGCCAATTAAAAAAAACCCAGACAAGGCACATAAAAATTCTGAGAATGAGGAAAACTGCGATGATGGCACTCAGAGATTCAGAAAGAGCCTCGCTGGGTAAACACTTCAACATCATAGCGACCTCCTTTGTGTTTGTCTATCCCTTTCCATTCACTCATTTTTCATGCAGACTTATTTCCTTTTGCACTTAGAATTATGGGACTCCTCCGCCTGTCAGCTTTGTATCTTCTAATACTTTACCCATAATAAGGCACTTTGCCTTTCTTGGCGTGGCAGAATATTTTTCTTCTGGTGAGAACTACTTTTTTTTTCTTTAAAAAACCCCAGAAACAACAACAACAATAAAAATTCACCCAAAAAACAGCAGCAGGATTTTGTACCTTTCTTATTTCAGGGAGTATCTGCAGCCAGATCAGCTATTACTTTCCAAAACTGTTTTCACAGGCACTTCCTGAAGGCAGACTATCAGATAAAATGCTGACTTTAGCCTTTTCTTTATGCTCTGCCTAGGGTATTATTTTATTGCTCTTGTTTTTGCAGTTTCTCTGGGTTTTGCTGAAACCACTTTTGCTGGTACATGAGGAGTTTTGGTGCCGCTGTCAAAGAAGCTGTGCATGTCTCTGCTGGATGGATGCCTGAGATTGCTTTATGAATTACAGCCAAACTAACTTAAACCACTAATCACAATTAAGGAATGGATTTGTTGAGTTTTTTTGGTTTGGTTTGGGCTTTTATAAAGAGACAGTCTTTGGAAGGATTCCTCTACTTGGAGGATGTCGGATGGACCAAGGCTGCTGTAATGTCTCTTATTCCACCTTTCAGTCTGCAGGAATCCAAGTGGAGAGTAGAAATAACTAATTCTTGGTACTGTGGAGGGGTCCTCTCCACTGGCTTGCCAGCCTCGGAATGTCGGAAATATTGTCACTTTACCTCTGAGCAGGACCAGTCAATCTTTAACTATTCGGTTGCTTCTGAGGCTGGAAGTCTGCCGTTTTCCACAGTGGTTATCAGCAACTGAATGCAAGAAGATGTGCGAAGTTACTCCTTAAGTACAGTGCTGCTTTGTGGGGAGTAAAACACCCAACAAAATGACCCAAACCATGCAAAATTGAGGATGTAGAATAATATATTATCCTATTAAATATTTTAGTAACAATACAGTTTCTCACCACCCCAGTAGCCTTCTCTTATGCTTTCTACCCACACTGTTAGGTTGATATGCAAATTTCCTTGCATTTTCTGAGGAGAAGACCAGGCATAATCCTTGTGCTGGGCCACTGGTGCAGTCAGCACTAATTGCTTGATTTGCATGGAGATAGAGTACATCATTGCTAAAGGGAAGGGTGTACATGAGGTGGAGAGCCCCAAAACACAGCCTCTCTGAGGAGCTCTTCCTTTTCATGGACAAATGACCTGCTGCATTGTGTCTCTGAACTACAAGCTAACCGAAAACGTGCCATGTAGAAAATGAGAAATTTTGAATAACGTCTAAGCATCTGGATCCCAAGGGAGGGAATTCATTCCACTTGTTGAAATTTAGATGTTTCATTTCAGCTAATTGTCCTAATTATGATGGCCATAGAGATTTAATAGCACTGAGTAATTTAACCTAGTTTAGTCTGGACACCTACCTGAGGTGGAAAAAGACAGTGAGGAATGCAGTGAGAGTATCAGGCATCTCTCTGAAGATCACTCTCTGAAGTGCTTGTGCTCTGCATGCCTGCACTACTGCTCCTATTTAGCACTGGCATTTGTTACCTCCTCCACAACCAAACTGGCACCCCAACACTTCAAATCCTATTGCAGTCTTGATTTCCTAGTTCTGACTATAACATTGCTTGTGTAAATAAGTTGTGTAAGTGCATGTGGAGGTTGACCCCCTCCATGGAGAAGGACTAACTGGCTGGTGTGTGAGAAGAATTCCTGTGCCTCTGTGTGGTTATTTTTCTCCTCTAGGTCTCCTATTTCAGCCCAAGCATGGCCCTGGTGGGTGGGGAGGTTCCCAGCACCATGCCTCAGGCAGAGTCTAACCCGGGGGGACAGTGCCAGCTGTGGTCATCACAGAGGACCTCGGAGGCTGTGCTCACATTCACTGGCTCTTCTAGACACAGTGCAAGACAGGAAAAGTATGTCTTTTGCTTTTGTACTTGCAGAAGTGTGAGTGGCTTTTTGCCTTGGCACGAGCAGAGCCAGGAAGCCTCCAGGGAGGATGGAATAGCAAGAAGAATAGTCAGCACAGCAGTTTGGAGAATGGAAACTTTTATAAGCCGAGCTGGTTCAGCGTTGTTATAACACCTGTCAAGGATAGGAAGCAATACCTTGACCCTTCCCTAGTGCTGCTCCGTCAGGTGCTGATACAGTGATGGATGTTACTTACACAGGGATAAGGGGGAGGCAGGAGGAGGGGCTCATTCTTTCCAGAGAAATATGTCAGGAGAAAGGTGCAGATTTAGCAGGTCTGGAAATGCTGGGCAAGAGCATGGGAAGGAATAAACACGCCAGAAATCATGTAAAGAGGAGGCAAATGAGTACAACTTAAAAATAAGCAAGTAAGCAGAGTTAATCTAAAAGCCCAGACTTGAACCAAGTTCTCCATTTTTTTTTTTTAATTTGAAGTTTACCTGTGCATAGAAATCTTACATGAACTATTTTCCATTTTAAGGAAGGGGGCCATTTCTGGATCTGACCAGAACTGGCTTGCAAGGTATAGCACCGTGAAATATTCAGGCAAGATTTGTAGCCGGCTTCGAGATGGGAAGAACTGGAAATCACATGAGAACTTGTGATTTTTAGTTCCATTTAGTTCCACTTTGGAGACACAAGAAATTTTTTCTTGATGCAGCAAGACGAGTAGCTCTGTCTGACTTTTACATGTGTGAGTAGCTGCTTTATTTTTGGGCAGCTAATGCAGAGGCTCAGCGTTACAGCAAGTGCTGCATAGAGAGATACACCACAAAATCCTTCCTTTCTGATATCTTATTGGGTATCCAGGTGTTTGTGAAACATCCAGAGTGAGGTGAATGCCACCATCTTGTGAAGTTTGCTCTCACCTCAAGCTGGCTGGGTTCAACCTTTTGCCCAATAAGATGTCACTAATATAAGTTATGCAAGTAAAACTAATAATTTTAGTTTAATACCAGCCTCTCATGTAAAGCCTATTACTGCCTTCATTCAATTAATGGGTAACCAGCAGGGCTATCCAAACTTTGCCCATTATTTGAGGTACCTGCATATTAGCACTAATCATAGACTGATCAAGACAAATCTTAAAAGGGATGGAGAAAGACAATCTTCTGCCTGTCCCTTCTGATATTAGAGTTTATCTTTCTGTTTGATGTCAAAGACAGGAGGCTTGTTTTGCATTGTTCTCCCCTGCAGATGATAGACATAGGCAGTGTCCATCATCAGCACAGCCATCTTTCATGCTCTTGCCCTTCCTGAAATTTGCCAAATTGGTGGCATTCAAGGCAGGAAGTCTGCTGTAGTGCCCACAAAGTGGAGCCATGGTGTGCCCTGGCATTCCTCTTTGCTCCCTCATCTTCCATTTGCTGCCTTGTGTTGCATTTGGAGCCAAGCAGCTCAAATCACCTTCATTTTCCCAAGCTGAGTTATAAAACTTACCTCTTCCAGTTGACTGCCTCCTCAGAAATGAGCAAACCAATTCTGCCAAAGGGCAAGTGGTGGAGGCTGTAGGTGAAGGTCCTGGGCAATCTGTGGCTTCTATTTAAGGCTCCTGTAACCCCCTCAGGAAAGTGGCCATCATGGCCTTTATTTTGGTCATTAGTGTGGCCGTAGCCAAAACCCAGTTTGCCACAGATCTTTCTGCTTTGGGCATGAGAGTTCTGGGAGCCTGATATTCTGCCTTGCTTGGCTCTCCTGTGCTCTCAAACAACATAACATTTCAAGGAAAAATTGAGGGGTCTATTTTTTTTCCCCCAGAATAAATGGCTTTCCATGAAATATGTCTGAAAATTTCCAGAAGGCACTCTTGACTTTAACCCATCACATCCTATAGACCCAGAGTTTTTCTGCTAGGAGCGACTATGAAGATTTTCTGTCTGCTTTGCTTCTTTCTTGCCTTCCCCCACATCCTCCATTTTCCCTTTTGTATTATTACCTTAAACAATGCCTTTTTGGAAAGCGTAACCTTTTGAGAGGTGCTTTGTTAGAAAGCAAAACAAAAACACAAACCCAACAGCAAATAGCAAACTTCCCTGAAATTCCCACAGAAACAAATAAGACAGCTTTGAAATTGTAAAACACTGGCACACGGTGGGTGCCACTGAGCCCAGATGTTACAGCCCTGGCAAACCACAGTTGCCCTCCCATTGACCTGCTGACTTATTTTTCAACTTCCATTTGACGCTCTTCCATTGAGCCCCAAGGTTTCCAGGCTCAGGTACCAACATCCACAGAGACCCACTAGCTGGCAGTGAAAGATCTGAGCGTGTACAGAAATAATGCTCCCTCTGCTTCCTCCCTCCATGACTTGGCATCTAAAAGGGCTCCCGAAGGACATGGCAACAATGAGAAAGGTGCATTAGGCACTGTGTGCTCATAAGTGTGTAGACAAAGGAAAGCTCAGGAAGGCCCCGCCGAGCCGGAGCAACTGGCATGTAAAGAGGATGAGGGATTTTTTTCCACAAACCAGGAGGTGCCGCTCCTCCTCCCTCAACCCTCATGACCTTTCTGGGAAGAAAAAGAGCAGGTGCCCCACCTGCACAGTGCCACGTGCCCTTAGCTAGCCCTCAAACCTTTTTGCAGGCAGAGGACAGGTGAGCTCTCCCATCCCAGGCAGGACCCTGGAACTCCCGCTCTCCCTGCGTCTTGACTACAACATAATTATCTTGCAGTGCATGCACCAAAATAGCCACGACATGAAAAAGTGTGCTCTTTGCACTGCTCAGTGTTCATGAAGGACAGACAGATGAGGGGCAAGGGTAAAAAACCCCTTCTCATTCCCTTTCAAAATTGTTCATGACTCTTAATGTTACAGCCTCACCAGGTATTGGGAGGCTGTGTCTGTAATCTAATCTTTGGAAGGACCTTAGGACTACTGGATTTATTATATCATTGCTTCTAGAGGACTTTCTGTATTTCAAGCTGTCCTCTGGGCCCAGAGCTGTATAAAGTGTTCACACACTTTCATTGTGTTCTGGTTAGTATGAATATGTATTAATCTTTTTTAATGTCCTGCCACATCTGTGGTGTTGATATCATAGGAGCGATTTCAACTGCCAGATGCTCCTGGGTAAAGCAGCTTGTGTGACTATCTTGCAGCACGTGCAATTTGTGTGGAGGGAATCGTATGTGACCTTCTTTGCATTGTCCTACCAATGACCCCTTCTGTAATCAGGCAGAAATCATGCTCCTGAAGAGTGGGAGGTATTACTGCTTCCACGCTGGTCTGTTCCTGGGCCCCTGCTGCACAGACATTGCCAACAGTAACAAATTGCTCTGAGTTATGTGCAGCGGTTTAGTGATGTGGACTAGTTATTTATTAGGGAGGGAGCTGAGACATCAGCAAAGGGCAAAAGAGAGAATGAAAAAAAATCCCCAATCAAATGAAGTGAAACTGCCTCATCAGGCAGGCTTCTTGCAAAACTGCTCTCTCTTCTAGATCACACCTTGTTTATCTAATGGGGGGGATCACATGCAAAATTTTGAAAGTAAACCCCTAAAAATAAAGGAATGTCCCCAAAGGCTGTGGATAAAGGTGACAGAGTTGGACTAAACTGCATTTCCAGAGGTGGCGAATCAGTGATTTATTGTTTCGTTAGTCACAGTTTCCTAAGCACAAACCTGGCTGTGATACTGATTGCCTTGTTCAGAGGCACCTCGAAGACATATGATAAAGATAAGGGACCTCCTCCCATGCACTTGCAAAGAGAAGGCAGCTCCAGAAGAGTGAGGGCCCTGTCTGGTAAAAGCCAGACCAGTGGAGGTCACTGAAACAGCATTCATTGCCAAGAAAGTCCTGTGCTTGCTTCAACTTGGAAAAGAAACTTCTAAGTTTAACATGGTAATGTGTCTATAATGTGGACATTCCAAATATGGGAGGAGAGCTCTTTATCGTGATTCTTTAATAGTGATATTGATGTGCAAAAGTGATGCCATTAGACTACTAGTCTGCAAACATAATTAAGTTTCACCCTCATCGATTGAATTCAGTTTGCCCAGAATAGGTTTCTTGCTCTTTTTCTTCCCTTCAGTTACTTAATGGTCACCCATATTAATACTCAGTACTTTTTCCTGATGTGGAGTCCTGAAGGGCTGGAGGTGCTCTGGAGAGGACACTGTCAGCTCCTGGGAAGCAAAGGACTTCACAGTCAGAATGAGATGTGACAGCAACGTGACCCAGACCTGGAAAGATCTGGAACAGAAGAATTGGTGGGAAGAGGTGGTGGTGCAAACTCCAGTACAAAAAGCAGGCTATGCTGGATAAGGGTCCCCCACTTCCTGGGTCTCTGACTCTTCACCAGAGAGATTTGTGCTTGTGTGATGCACCAGAGACGTTAAATGTGTTTTTCAGGTACTGTGGCACATGTCTCTGGGAAGAGAGACTCAAGGAACTGGTGCCATTTGCTAAAGTTATCCCTCCAAAATCCTGCAGCACACTGGGAAAGTGACCTCCCCTAGGATTTTTACATGCAGCGAGAGAACTAAAGTAGACAGTTACATTTATAAATAGATGTTGATCTGTGAATTCTGCTGGGGAAAAAAAAATCTGACTTTAACGGTGGCGACAAGGTGGATTTGGGTCTACCTAACCACTGTGGGAATTGTGTCTTCAGGATAAGGGTTTGAAATAAGAAAGGAGATTGGCTTGGTTCAGGTTGAATCGGCTCCTTCCCAACAAAAACACTGTGACAAGACCCTGGGAATCAGCAAGGCTTTCACTTCTGAGCTTTAGAGGGGCTGAGGGCTGTACCTGCAGGGATTTGCTGCTGAGACTGCAAAGCCATACCTTGCTCACCTGTTGGCCACCTGTATGCAAGGCAGGGGCTGTGCATGCCTTCCATGGGGACAGCCACTAGCAGACCTCTCATTTGTGAAATTGTTCATTCTGTAAAAATAGAAATAATTTTTTTTTAGTTTGCTTTTTTAATTATGGAGTTTTTAAATGTTGGGTTATCTTTCTTTTCCTCTTTCTCTTTCTTTTTTTTTTCCCATTATCTTTTTTGCTGAGTCGTGTAATAAGTGGACCTTTTTGATCTCCCTCCTTTTGCCTCTCCCTGATGTTTCAACATTTCCTCAGCTTTGGAGGCTTACTGACCAGTTAAAGCAAAACTAGGTGGATCCTGGATATGTTTCACTCATGAGAAAAGAAATGTCTGGGGAGGAGGGCAGAAAACTTTTCCAAGTGATTTACAACAGCTCCCAAAATCAGATGAAAATAAAATCTGGTGAGACCTGAAAACTAAAAATAACATTGAAAGTCCAGCTCGCCCCTGAGACAGTACTTCTGTTATTTGGCCACCTAGAGCAGCAATGCTCAAAGTGTTTCTCACCACCTCGTGAGCTTGTGGTGAAAATTTATGGGAAGCTGCAGCATTTCCAGTCCAACATAATGGACTTTAATGATTTTTTAATAGACATCAGTAACGATGTGTCTAGATCCACCCAAAACCCTAAGGCCAAATCAGCTTTGAGCTGGAGAAGAGGAATTTCATTTTTCCTCACTTTCACTGCTGGGACAGACAGCCTTCCTCCCTTATGAGGTAATTTAATTTTCACATTATGCTTTATGGGATATCCTTTATTTACCTAACGTTTTCCTGTCAAGTCTTTTCAGACTATGAATCTTGTATATTTTATATACACAAAGGTGACTTTTCCTTCCTTTAATGACCGTGGCTTATCAGTGCCGGCAACCGATACTGGACTCATAAATATGTCACTCTTGGGTTTGTGGCAGCCCCTTCTCCACAGTAAGACTGTTCCTTGCTGCTTGCTCCTCCCTTCAGCTCGCTGCATATCCATGGTCTGCTCGTCCCCTCAGTGCTGTTGGACTCACCATTGGCTGGTATAAATAAATCACTGATTCAAGCTATAGGTGAAAATCATTGTGAAAGGAGCACCCAGAGGAATGCAATACAAGGTCAGTGGAGCCAGCGCCTTCCGACTCCAATTAAGTATTTCCTGTAAGTCGGTGCCAATTGTGCATCTTGTAAGAACATTTTAAAGCGGGAGCTTGAACTCTCTGGGACCCTCTCGCCTCGAAACCTGTTTCCTGTTTAACAAGATTTAACAAGTACAACCAAACATGCGCCATCAGCAACAAAAGTCATTGTAAACGGCTCCAGTGTGCAAAGGTGCTGGGTTTCCTCTGGGCCCCGAACGCCGACCGATCCTGTCAGGCAGGCACAAGGCAGCTGCAGCACAGGGGTGCTGTGTTCTGGTGCCACAGGACTGGTGTAGGCTCAGCCCTTTCGCTGAGAGAGGTGGAAGGAAAGAGGGAAAAGGCAGCCTTTTCAAAAGGGGCCAAAGCTCGTTAGGTGAAAGCTTCAAGACTAGGTCTTCCTGTCCCAGGAGTTTTCTACAGAGGGTGGAACAACATCTACTCTGTGCTGTCTGCCTCTTCAGCTTAAAACACAGCCTTGCTGCTGCATAATGCCTTGAAGATATCACTGTGGTCAAAGATATCACCGTGGTACCTGGAACAGGCTGTAGCCTGGGCTGAGCTCCCTATCCAGGAAAAAAAAGATGCCCAAAGCAGTGATCAGCAAATGACAGCTTTTAATTGTGCAGTCAAGTATGGGGAGAGTGGGCGTGAGAGCCCCAAAATTTAGGGGGTCCTTCTGGTTGTGAATGCAAGCGGGACACCAGGCTCTGAGAAGACAGTACTGCTTCTCAAAAGGCTGTACAATGGTAGGAGACATCTACAGATATGTGCGTGTGTGTACATATATATATATGTATATATACACCATTCTTATATATAATATACACATGAATGCAAAAAATGTGTGTGCTTAAACATCTACATACATTTAAGTGTTCTAAATTTCTGTGCACTATGCATATAACTCATACTAGAAATCCTTGTAGCACTCTCTCAACACACTGTAGCACACATACAATCCTTGTATCTCTCTCCCTGGTTGAAAAAGCCTGGGACTTGGGATGAATCCTCGGGTGATCCTGAGGTAACAACAATAACAATAACAGGAGCAACAACCCCATCAGTTCACTGAAAGCCCTAGTGTCATCCTACACCAGAAAATACGTCCGACCAAAGTTTCCAAGTGCATAGCCCGTGTCTTGCATCTCATCACCAATCAGCTACTCTTTCCACCTGTGCTATCCCTACAGCAGCTAACAACCAGGGCAAGGTCTGCGAGAAAATGGAGGACGTGTGTGGAAAACAGCCGAAGAAATGAAGTAAAGTGGAGCCTAATATGATGCAGAGAGCTCTGTCCTCAATCTTGCTCACACACTGAAAATGACATTTCAGCCATGGATGTTAAAATTAGGATAATTATCTTTAAGGAGGTCGTGAACTTGATATGTAAGATACATTAAAAACAATTTTCTCATTGTTAGGGAGGAGGAAAAGGTTGGGAATTTGATATGGGCTCCTTGGCTATGTGCTAAGTGGGCCATCCTTTACTTGAAATCCATCATTATGGGATATAATTCAAGTTCAGGGAGGACAGCACTTTGCTGAGAGAAGTCTCCCAGGTCTTTTCTTAGACTCCCTGGGCCGTGCTTAGACAGGAGCCAAATCTGCCCTCTCTGCCTGCTGCAACACATAGTGTCAAAATAGTGAGCCTGTGCTTCAAAGGAAGGTCTGCACAAGGTCCTCACCACCCAAAGCAGAGATGTGCTGGTGTGCCTGCCTTGTGGTGTCCCTGCCTTGTGGCTGAGGAGTGGACAACCCATTGGGTCCTCTGGGTTGGTCTTCTTTCCTCTGAAAACTGCCCGTGACTCTTCACCACCCTGGCTTGAGGCGGTTCCCATGCACCACATCCCAAGATCAGCCTCTCTTGTGCCTGTGTGATGAGGCATCTTGCTTCCTAAACTGACTCCAAAATAATTCTTGGTGTGAAAGCAAGACATTGTGTGATGCTCTGCTGACTTCACCAAGGCTGTCCATTCCCTCTGTCTTATCACAGCACAGGGACAGAAGTGCAACGTTCTGGGATCTTGGGATCTGGCACAGGAAGTGAGAGTTTCAGGCTCTTCTCCAGGAGAAGAGCATGCAGGAGGAAGGCAAGACTCCTGCTTGTGAAATCTACAGTTGAGCCATGCAGCTTGGAGGAGACCTCAGGAAGTGCCCATGGGCAAAGCAGTGGCACAGGGAAAGACTGCACTTCATCCTTGAAAGGGCCCTGATTCCCAGTGTAATAGACATGCTTTGGGCACCATTAAATCAGGACAGCTCCTGCAAGCTGCAGCTGAGGTGGCTCACTGGGTGTTAGATGAAGGAAGGAGCTCCCAGCTGGAGGAGCCTGGTGCCTCACCAGGTAATGTACAGACAACACAAAGGACAGAAAGCTGAAGTGTATTTCCCTCCTGCAGATGGGAAACTGAGGCATGCTGCGATCCTGTTCTCCAAGAGTGTGACTTGGATTTATACGAGATCTCTGGAGCACAGCTGGGCATTATAATCAGAAACTATGTCTTATGTCTGTGCTCAGAAGGAGGAGGAGGGGATGAGTTGACTGGCAAACATTTCCAGACAGACGATGGAGTGGATTAGCACAAAAGGGGATGCAGATCTTGGCTGTTCAGCTGCCAGCAGAAAGGAGGGGGAGTATGGTTAGGCAGCTGGTGGAGAAACAGGTGCAGAGAAGGTTTCCTGATAGTCGTGCTGTCATCCTGCTTTGAACCCTCAGCTCCTCAGTAAATCTTCCCTCTTGGAACTCTCTCATCAAAGTTTCATTTCCTCACGTTCCTAAAATAGTTCTTGATAAGCAACTTGTCATGCTGGTAAAGCCCTTTTGGTTACTTTCCTAGAAATCTATTTTCATGTTTTCTCACTGGGCTTCAGCTGCTTGCATTCCCATTTGGAAAAAGAGTTAGAGAAAAAAAATATAGCCAAGGCTTAACACAACAAGAAGGTGAAATATTTATGTTTAGTAGCACAGCAGGATCTTGTCTGTCAACTAAATTGCCAAGTGACTTAAAATTATAGTGGTAGAACTTGCACCTAACCAGAGAGACAGAGGGGAGAAAATATGAAAATATATTTTTTAGCATGTAAAATATCTGCAGGAAATACATACTTTTCACTTTCAGTGGTTTCTTGTAGGGCGTTTTGTCTTCATGCTACAGTCAGAGACGGAATAAAGCAGAGGTGGTCAAGCTGCAGTTTTCAAGGCCCAAGGGGAGCCCTTGTGCAAGGCAAGTTCTCTTTCTGTGCTCAGCTCAGGGATACACTGGGGCTGCACTGGCACACGGCTCCTGGGCAATCCCAGGTGCTGGGGGAAGAAAACTGGCCGAGTAGATTGGGTCCAGCATGGCTCAGTGACACTGTAACCAGTCCGCGTCCAAATCACCCCCATCTCGTAGGAAAGTAGTGGGGAATACCTGTTATCCCCAAACTATGAACTTTTGCCAGAGCTCCTCCCTCAGCATTCTGATGCCCACGGCGTTGTGTTGTCCCACGGCTCTCATCTGCAGAAGATTTTGACACACATGAAAGCTTGCCTGGGGGAAAGCTGGCCATCCTGCTTTGTGGGGCAGGAGTTTTCAGAGACTCATAACAATGTGGGAACCCAGGACTATTACAGGAACGGGGGAGCTGGAGGGAATAAAAAGATTCTGGGTGGGGGAACACTTGATTGTACATGGTCTTTTCAGGTCAACTAGCTACCATTCCTTGGGGCAAGTGCAGAATTCTCTATATAAAAAACTACAGTAAGAGAATGAGAGGTGATTTTACTGGCACGGCACCAAAAAAAAAGGATAAAGAGTTTGATCTGGAATGATTGGGATGAGTTATGGTAGAAGAGCAGATTGTCTGATGAGAGCATCCAGGGAAAGAGTCAGTTCTCTTTGTTTGAGCTCAGACAGAAGTTTTGCAACTTCTGAGGATTAGGAAAACAGGTCTCAAAACTGCTGGTTTTTCTTCTGGGTGATTCTTAGCTGATTTTGGGTGTCTAACAACAAATGAAATATCTAGTGCCATATCTGCGTCTGTCATCAGAGAATTTGTTTTCACATGATGTGCCAGGACTGTTTCATGGGGTGAGAAAGGCAGAATGCAAATTGTGCTTAAAGAGACCTGCTCACAACAACCCTTCTTCTAAGTCCTCAGCAATGTGGAAAAAAACCTGGATACCAGATGCAGGTAAGGGCTGTCTAGAGCCCTCAGAACAATTTATCTGGCCTGTGCCCTGGTTGTGGTAGCATTTTTTTTTTCCCTGGGAACCTACTGACACCCCAGATGAGCTATTCTGGTATTGCAACCTGCCCACATTTGCCATTTTTTGGCAGGGCTCCTTTTTCTTGAACACAGAGTTGCTAGGAAGAAGTTGCCACTTCCCCAAAGGATCAACATTTCCAGTGCTGATTCCCTAAACATTCCAGAGGCCTGCACCTTTTCTTGCAGGTGACAGGCAAGGGACACGTGTGTGCACACATGCAGCAGGTCTGGAGTAACTCAGTGCCTGCAGGAAGCACAGGAGGGACTGTGCCTGGCTGTGTGGGTCTGGCAGCTCACTGCGGAAGGCGAGGCACTGCCCACACCTCTGCTCCTACTGCAGGAAGATTCAGGACTTTTCTGAGTGGAGACGTGGAAAGAAGTTCACAAGTTTTAACAATACTCCTAAATAGATAGGTCATCACAGTGTATCTACCCCACTAGCAAACAGCATATTTCTGTTTGATTTTCATGTGTTTCTTCCCACTCAAGTCTGACACAAACAAAAAACACTGCCCCCAGCTTTGCCCAGAGGTGACCTCTGGGCAATACAGCCTCAGAAGTACCCAAACTGTACACACCCTAAACACAGACATGCATTTTTCTAGAGTCAAGAAGTCTTTTGTGTGGGTTTGCAGCAAGTTACAGGCATTTGGGAGGGAATCAACCAGCAACCAAGACAGTAATTCCTCTCCTGTACATCAGATGTTAACAAAATAGCCCGGTACCCTGCTTCACCCTCTGTGCTCAATCACCCTGTAAGCAAAAGCCCTGCTTCCCTGGGATCCAAGAGATCCACTATCCCATAGACTGTGCTAGAAAATCACATTAATTTGGCCTGACTACAAACTCTGGATCAAATCACTGTCTCATGTGGGTTAATGGTGGCTTCTCATAGTTTCTCAGAGTTTCTCTTTGAGTCTCCAAGCAGAATGAGACGGCTGCATCCCAAAATGCACGTAGGAGTGATATTTATATTATCTTGTAATTTAAACATTTCAATATGGAATATTTTAGCATCAATCCCATATAATTTTCCAATTTGCTGAAGATGGGTTCCCTAGTGATGTGAGGGGCTCCTCTCTGGTGCCTGAATACCATTATGAATGTTTGTTCCCACTGGTCTTAACCTTAATAATTGCAGCAAATTGATTTTAAATAGTGGATCAGGAAGGCCTGCAGAAAAAAAAATTACTTTTTTGTGTATATTCCACATATTAAACATGCAGAATGAAGAAAATTGAGAGTCATCAAAGCACAATTTCCAAACAGACTTGCATCATTAAAAAGACATTTGGCTTCATAGTTCAAGGTTAAGTTTGTTCCCAGAAGATGAGGTAATTTAGTAAAATAATAAAGCTCCCATTAAACAAACCCTGTAATAGAACTGAGCCTTAGCGGCTGCAAAGGAAGGAAACTGTAACTTCTGTCAAAGCACAGAGATGAGATTAGCCTTAATAAAGCATTCCTCACAAAGCACAGTGATAGTAGATGGGGGAAGGCACATCCAAATAGCTCTCATTTCCACAGCATTTCCCTTCAGATAGGGGCTTTTTAATTAGCCATCGGAAAGAAAACTGAAAGTGTACTTTCTCCTTCTCGGTTTCTCTCTGACTATTAATCTCCGTGCTGAAAACAGTGCCACCAGTCCATCTTATTGTTATTAGCTAGTGGAGACGTAAAAGAGCTACATTCATAGTCCTTATCGCAGCCCAGAGGTATTTCCTTTGTGTTACGAGGAGTATTTTGATTAGTTTTGACTGTGTCTCCAGGGAAGACACAGTTTATATTTTCCACAACTAGAATAATTTCTAGAAATATAAAGATTTGTTCCAGCACTCCCCAGTATTTATTGGTGGGGTTTAATGATTGAAAGAGTTCCATTGTTGTGTCACAGTTGTTCCTTTTTTAACTCCTCTTGGCTTCATGACTGTGTTTGAGGCAAAACTTTGATAGTGGATTGTTCCTGGAGTAGGTTGCTGTTTGTTAATGAATCATTTGTTTGAGGAATGCAGCTTTTCTCCCCTATGACTGTACTGTCCACTGGCAGATGTGGATAATCACACATTTGAAGAGCCACAGAGGTATTCTGTTGGGAAGGATCTCAGCGGGGTACCAAGTCCTTTTCTCCCTATGTCTTGACTTCTCCTAAAGTGTTTAACCTCCTATTAAGAGCACAGGTGATGGCAATTCTCCAGTTTTCTCTGGTGGATCTTGTACCTTCCACTTGTCAGTGGAGACAAAATACTCTTTTTCTCTTTACAGAGGCCTAGTTTATATATTTGAAGTCCATTACCTGAAGACGCCCTTACTTTTCCCTTCATTTCATGAAACACTCAATTTCACTGCAGACAATGCAGCAGGTGGGAGCTGGGGCCGTGCAGCACTTGGAGGTGGCTGCCGCTGGCGGCTGCTCTCAGTGCTGCTTGTGCCCCGTGCTCCCCCCGAGCCGGGGCGGTGCGGGGGGCACCAGGCACGGCGCCGTGCTGGGCAGCAGCGGCTGTGCCCACCCCACCGCCCACACACAGCCCAGGCACACCAGCACCCACGGCACTTCTGCTCTCCAGTAGGAAAAGCTCCCTGGTACAGCTGGTCATGGCAACTCGGGGTGATGCAGCTCTGTGGTTCCCTGTGGCTGCTCACCACACGGAGGGGAAAGGAAAGAGTAGTATTCTCCTTCCCCTCTGCAGAAAGATGCGGTGGCTGGGCTGACAGCCCCCAGGTAAGAGCCATGACAGCACTCAAAAGAAGATTTGCAGCAAATGCTGCTGCTCACTTGTTTCTGAAGTCTCATCAAAGGGAGACAAAAACAAAAATTACAGCGCTCCCCAGGTGTATAGGTTTTGCTTGAGGGAACTGATGGGAAATGTAACCCACTTTTGGGTATAACAGGAATAACACATGCTTACACTTTCCTTCTTGAGGTTGCTAATTTTGCATGACTAAATCAGCTGAGGAAACCAGATTTTAAAAAATCAAGTGCTGGCAAAGTTCCTGCTGACTCAAGGAAACTCAGAACTGCATTCTACTTTGGTTTATCTTTTGTTTTCCTCACAGACCCGAATCGAGTAGAAGGTTTAGGAGTGCTAATTTGGGATCATTAAAAGTCCCTAATACTTTAATTATGATCTCTGTTGTTTTGTATGCGGAAATGAAAAAAAAGGCAAAAAGCTGCACCAGGGTAACAATGGCAAATGGCCCCCTGATTCATGGATTCCTGTCACTTCAGATATTTCCTACTCTGGCAGACTATGAATATGGCTCCAGATGAAGGATCAGGGTGCACTTCACTGTGAATTTGTTTTCTGGTGCTGTTTTTAAGCCATCCAAGTGTGTTTACTCTCTGCATTTGCTAAATTACCCTAAACCAGGCCAGTCAGAGTTCTACCTACTGAGGTGACATGGGCTTATGCACAGCAGACCCAGCTTTACTCTCTTTGTTGAGCCATTGCAACATCCCACAAGTGGTAGCAGCTACACAGGAGCATCAGAGAGGAAGCAGGGCTGTGTGGACAACTGTCAGGACCCAGGGCTGACACCGGCACCCAGGAATTCAGACACTGGGTGCCTGAACCACCCTGCTTCTCTTTGTACCTCCAGTCTCAACAGGGCATGAAAGAAAAACGTTCCTCATGTTGAGAAACTTAGATACTGTGAGCTAACTCTGTATTTATGGGAGGTTTGGAGCAGATTCCTTCCACTGTTATAGAATGTGTCTCAGAAAAGTCTTTGTCTACTGCAGAAATCTCCCTGAGCCCTACAATCAAGGGAGCAATAAAAAAGGTATCTAAACAATGTGGCAACAGTGCATAGTCGGCAGTGCTTGAAATCAAAACAAGGTCTTCAGGGAGCAAAACAAGCTTCCCACTCTGGAAAATTCCTGATCCCCAGTTTCCCAAAATGCCATGGCAAAACATAATTATCATGGCTCTTCCTATCTCTAGCATGTGTCACTGAAATGGCCTGAATGAAGTGGTTATTTGTAGTGTATAGCTCATCCAAAACCTCTATCAATGAAACCACTCAATTGCTTTCTTTGGGATATTATGCAATTGGCTTTTCTGTAGTAGTTTTCCTTGTCAAGGAGACAATCTTGTGACTCATTGCCATGAGGGAGGCTTTTCCTTTGTACCAGCCATAATCGTAATCCGCTCACTCCTGGGTCTCTGCTTGCTCCTGCAGATGGGAAGACAGCTCCTGACTTTGTGGGTACCTTCAGGAACACATCAGAAACGATTGTATTCAAATGAAGGTAGCAAAGTAAGGCCCCTAAGAAAAGCTGCAGGATGGAGGTAATGGTAGATTACTTCCTTATGCAGTTCATTAGTATTGAATCATTTATTGGATAACTGTTTGGGAGGAACTGCTACTGCTTGATTTCAAGCAGAGAGTTGCCCATCACATCATTCATAAATTCAAGCCTTCCCAGAGGCTACTCCAGGCTTGAGCCATTCTGCTACAAAACCTGATTGAAGAGCCCCGTTCCCAAGCGTGGGGTTCCATCCATCCCTCCCATTCGGTGTAAAGCAGGCGCTTTAAGCTCTGTGAATGTAAAAAGTGTGTTTCTGAATGAGGGCTGGCATGAACAAACTCCCTTAAAATCCTGAAAATTAGTTGTTAAGCTGATTCCTTTATTAGATTCTCTGTCCAACAACTGCAAAAATTTAGGAGTTTGCTTCAATTCATGCTGGAGGCGTTTAGATTCCCAGGTATTTAACATGCTGGGGATAATAACCAGCCTTTTGGGGGAGGTTTCTGTAAGTGCCTGCTGCTGGCAGCTCTCAGGAATGGGATGAGAGGTGAGGGAGGTCTTCAAGGTCTTCAAGTGCAGTATTTCTCTTCCTGCTGCAGATTTCTCAGGTCTCTCTTTCTCCATTCTCTACTCTCTTTCCCTTTTTACCTTCTTTCTTTCTGGCTCTTCTCCTCCTCATGAGGCACTGAGGCTGTGTAGAACCTCCCATAATCCATAAGAAGCATGGAATATCGGGTTGTAAGATATCTAGCAAAGGGTGCTCACTTCAGCTGGGCGGTCAAGCTGAAACACAGCGTTTGGAGGAGATGTGCTGCTTTGGTTTGTACTGAATTTTATGGCAGTTCATGAGGTCTGCTCCATCATGGCTGCTTCCTCACGGCCAGGCAGCTCCTGCAAGCCAAAGGGAGTGGTAGTTTTACTTGTGAAGGTACAAAAGCAGCCTTCATCTCTTGCTCTGTCAACGTTTGCTGCCTTTGCCAGCTGCCAGAGCCTATTCTGCTGCATACCTACTAAAAAAAAAAAAAAAGCCCAGGATTTATTTTTTTATGGGGTTGACCCAATCTGTCAGTCCAAGAACCAACTTTACAAGAGGTGCGTGATGCACACCCACCTCAGTGGTGGTGGAACAGAGCCCAGCAAAGCTCTGCAGGGTGCAGATGAAACATTCCCTGGCTCAGGGTGAGACAAAAAGGTGATAAACAGCAGCACCTGGGGAATATCCCCCTTCCCACCCACCGCCACCACCTTCTCTCTCAAAAACACAAACAAGCCAACCCAATTTGCATTTTCATAGCTGGGAGTGATTGCTAAATTAATGAGCACTGCTATTTATATCTAAATAATTGCAGTCCTAAACAACTGCTTGGAGGCATCAGTATGGAAGGTAAGATTCTGGGCTGTGATTTGACAGGATTCAGGCAGCACTTGTCATCAGAAGGAGGAAAATACATCACAACTACAAAAAAAAAAACCAAAAAAAGACTTTTCTGTGTTTCAGACAGTTTGAAGGAAACTGGAAGAAGAAATTTATGTGAGCAGTGTATACAGACTTGTCTTGCTTACCAGACTATGCTGGCCTTAACATTCCTCAGAGGAAATACTTTTGCTAAGCAGCTTCCTTTAACCATCTTAGTTGCCACAACCCTGCTGGGGACTTGAGCATTAAGCTGTACTGCCCAGATACACAGGGTACTACTCAGCGTTGTTCCCAGAGTGTGTGAAGAGCCCTTGCAAGCTAGCTCTGTCCTCGCTGCCTTTGGCTGAGTTTCTGCAAAGTGAATCTCTTGGCTTAGTGCAGAGCTTGTGAGGCCACTTAAATCACTCTGACCCCTTAATGAAGTTTTTAAAAGGGCTTCATAAATCTTCATCACTAAGAATTGCTTAAAGCCCTGCAGGGTTTCTCTAATGGCATTAACCACTAAAACAAGTAGACAGGCTCCGGTCTATTTATTGCATTCATCTTCATTATTCCATGGATTTTCCTTCTTTATAGTCTTTTACATAAGCTGCAACCAGGAAAGGGAGCTCTGAGTCAACACTGCCTGTCTGGCAGTCTGTAGCCATCCACTATGACTACATCTGATCAGTCCTCTTCTTGGGAATGTTTTCTGTGCAGGCAGAAACTGCATGTTCATCATTTATCCTTCCTTATTTAAATCACTGGGTTGTTCCTTATTGGGGAAGGAACCTCATTTTTGCCTTTCCTGCGAAAACATACCTCAGGTCACAACCTGACAGCTCCTAAATGAATTAGTTACCTGCCTGCTTTTCTATTTTCTTTCTTTTTTTTTTTTTTTTTTTTTTTTAATTTTAGCTGACTTTGGTAATAGCTTTTTATGAGTAGCGTACTATTCTCCGAAATAACTTCCAGCTCGATGGATATGCAAGGATTCCTAGGAAAGTACGATGTTTTGTTTTGAACTTTTTACATAGCATATATTGTGCTCTCCATAGTGAGTGTGTAGATTCTATATATTCTATACAGGTTGTGTGATTCTTCACCTCTGCAAAGTGAGGACAGAAGAGTCATGACTGAGGGTCACAGACAAACAGAAGAATACTCCAGTGCAGGTAAAGTCATTGAAACCAGTGAGAGCCTTTGAAGAAATGGTTTCAAGGCTGATTCTGCAGGCAGTGAAGGACTAAGGCTCCGTGGATCTTTTGAAGGATTGGAGATCCTTGTGATCCAGTGTGGTCCAGCCAAGATTGGGCTGCCCCATTCCATCACAAAATCATAGTTTTGTGCACTAGATGGTTTTCAAGGTTGCCTTTTCACTTGGCATTTTGTTTATGCCATCAAGATACATTAGAGTGCCATGGAACTGCTACTTTAGAGCCATTGTGATGTTATTTTATTTTATTTTGTTTTCAATTTATTTGTGTTACAAGAAGGTCTCAGGGACTTAGCCTCAGGGAGGACTGAAACAGTGTGCATGGAGCAGAAGAGAAACAATATGCTTGTGAAGGCCAAGAAGATCTTCTTATTGAAGGTTTGACATTGAAGTATTAAATCTGCCAGAAGTACAATTTATGATTAAGAAAATCATCTAGGTTCCTAGTCTGGGTCAAGACTGGAAGAAAAAATAATGTCTGATGAACATGGTGGAGGCTCAAAACTCAGCTTATGATGTGTGAAGTGAGTTACTTGAGGCAGTAAGGGAGAGCTCCAGACTCAGCTGAATTGATATTTCTTCCACTGAGGTCAGTGGGTTCTAGATGATGTCATGCTGCGATATTTTCACACGTGAACCAGTCAGATAATTGTTTTTAATACAGGGAGCTGTAGGATAAGTTATACAATGCAATGTTGTCTGCTCTAGAACGCGTTGGTAAATAGTGTGCTAGGGACACTCTTCTACCCTAACAGGGATAAGATTAGATATTATCTGGCTTCCTGGCTGCTTAAAAGCTATGCAAGCTCACCCAAGTGCTTACTTACATAGCTATTAACAAAAATTCAAATTAGGTCATAGCTTTCAAGTCCTCAAAAGACCAAAATTGCAGGCGGGGAACAGAAGAAGTCAAAGACCCACCATAGCCTGAGGTCCATAAAATGTCAGGAAGTTGGAGAGATAAGAAAGAAGGTTTCAGCATGTGACTCATGGCCTGTACTTTAAGAAAAGATGGAAGAGTCCTAAATCGTGGCCAGAAGGACCCGGCAGGAGTTCTTACTCAGTCCTGAGTCCCATACACAGCTTGATCCTTTGCATGTACACCAAAGGCTACAGGGCTGTGAGCAGAGACCTGGGAGGAGTGGGTGGGTAGGTGGCCACTGTCCTATGGCCAAGGCATTGTCACTTACCACATGCCTGCTCCTAACCCTGTCCATTTAAGCCCTCCACTGCCTGAAAATTAGCCATCTAAGTGTCTTTAAGGACACCAGCCTCAGGATTCAGCTGAGGCTTCACGTACACTGGATTTCTCGGTGATGCGGCTCACGTGACTGTGAATCTCTAATGTAAATGAACCAGGCTGGGGTAGGAAAGCAACGCTGGGCCAGCTCTCCTGTACTGGGAATTTGGAGCAGAGATGCTTCATGGCTATGAAAACACTCAGGAAAGGCAAAGTTTAAGTTTACACAGTGAACTATCACACCATAGTCCCATGATACACTGCCTCTGCCAGCTGAGCTGCTGCAGCCAGCTTCTGCCCCAGATGCTTGTTCCCACCTCTGGCCTGCAGTTTGTCACCTCCTCAGCTGTGCCAAAACAACTGCGTGTAGAGCAGTGCTTAAATCAGCGCACTGAAGTGATAGAAGTTAAAAATAAACTCCTTGTGGGAGGAGCAGAGGAAGAGCTATTTTTAATTGTAATCACTTCAATGGTCTTTCTTCCAGTGTGGTCCCACAAGGAATTTCATTTATACAACAGGGAGAAGGCAGTGGATTGCTGTGCTGGCACTGGAGGGACTCCTCCAGGCAGAAGAGTCCCTCCTGGAAGAGGGACAGGATTTCTGAAGCCAGGATTGCACCAGGGACAATGTGCTGCAGAATTTTACCTTCCAGTATGCAGAATTATGACTTCCCTACCTGGGTCCAAACTAGACTCAGGTGTCCCACGCTCTCCATTAACTATTCTACCTCCTAGATTCTCATAGCATTCATTAAAAAATTATTGTATGCAAGCCAGCATTACTATTAATAAAAACAAATAAAGAGACACTGAGGTTTTTTCCTGTTTTATAAACAAATATTCCTTATAATCTTTCTGAATACTAGCCTCCTCCACAGTTTACTATGGTATGGTTAGATATCACCCATTAAAATCTATTCAAACACAGTAAAAAATACACAGTAAATTGAGAATAAAAAACATCAGAAGAGATGCAGAAAAAGGTTTTATTCAATAAAGTTTCTTACATGATCAAGAAAGGAATTATTTATATGTTCCTTAAAAAGCAATAAAAGTTTAAGGAAAAACATCTGAAAAGTGTTTAAACAGTTGCAATGCAGCTATGACTTGAAAATTCACAGAATAATTCGGCAACTTACTTTTGTTTTGGCTTTGGTCATTTCTGTGCTTAGATGAGCTTCTCTGTGAGTGAGTGACATGTGCAAACCCTTGACTATGTCCCGTGTTCAGGTCCCTCAGTGATCTGTTTCTGTTTGAACATGAAACACGTTCACTTGCATTCAGACGTTCCTGATGCATTTCTCCAGAGGCTTTGTACCAGTGAAGCGTGTGAAACACAGGCAGATTTCAAACTGCTGTCACCTTTTGAAATAAATAATAATGAATAAATACACTTCTTTCTGTGTGTCACTAACATTATCAACATTTTTTCTGCGATATTGACTGAGTTCCAAAGCACTTCTCAGGAAAATGGGGCAGTAGTTTAATTTCCATCACACAGGAAAATGAAGTAGCATCCTGAGTCTCGTATCAAGGCATCCTTCTTTTGGAACTCATGATCTATGTGCTGGATCACACCAGTTCCTGGATGCTTGGGTGTACAGGCAGGATTTAAATTTAAATTCCTAGACTCTGAGTATGTTTAGTATGTCCTTCAATTTTCCTCTAATAAATAGAACCAAGGGCATAGTGAGTCAGTTTTGTAATTAGGTTATAGAATTGTCTCATGAACTCTGTCCAAATTACCCCTTCTCTGTATTGTTTTTGCAGCGTATTGTTTTTCTTGAATAATATGGCACATATCCAGTATATATTGCAGTCAATAAAGTAGCCCAGTTTATAGTTTGATGGCCCACAAATGAATAACTGGCATCAACAAAAATAATTAAGTCAATGCCATTTTTAGTACCATCAATGCTCTTCATTTAGACCACCAAATTTATTTTTAATTATTAACATGTTTCCTTAGAAGCATCTTTTTACATTTTTTTATTACCAAGAGGTAACCACAGATGAACCATTCTGCTCAGCTTTCAACAAGTTTGTCATCCTACGGTTGACATTAGAGTGTAATGATGTAAAGGAAATTGCATTTTATTGCATTTTAATTAAACAGGTCAACTTGAGCAGGCCTTTCTCCAGCAAAATTCCCATCAGAGTTTAGTCCTTCACCACTAGATTTTATTTACTTCTTGAGCTTTGTACAGCAAGTTTTTGCCTTCCAAATAGAGGACTGATAAAATCACTTAATCTATTAAACAGTGTATTTTTGATGTTCAGACTGATAGACATGGGGTAGTATCATAATGCTGAATATTATAAAGGACGTGCATTGTTATTCCTCGTACTAAAGTGTCATTCCAGGTGTGCTGGATTCTACTTTCATGTAAAGAATTGGGTTGGTTCAGGACAGCCCATGAGCCATCCAGAACCTTTGAAACAACCTCATGGAGTTGTTTGCCAGAGCTCTGTGTTTGCTTTGGTGGTATGGACCTAAACCAGCACTTCTTCCATGTGCTGGGCAAGAGCACATTTGGGAAGCCTGTTTCCTCCTGGGCCCTGCTGCCATCCTGGGATGTGGGGACTGAGGTGTACACCCCATCTTCCAGGCAGCAAGGAGATGGGTGGGTCCTTCTCTCCTTGCATTGCACCTGGACAAGGGCACTCCCCCGTCCTACTGCAGCTCTGTCCTTCTGCACTGACTTGCTGAACCCAAACTTGTATTTTTTCTGTTCTCTTAAAAACAGTCACAGAGCACTGAATGGGTTTGTCTCCCCCCTTCCCATCCACTTAGCATTTCTCCCCAGTTCTACTCTCAATCATAACAAAATGCCCAACATTTCCCACTTTTGCTGTAATAAAGCTGGCTGCACCCAAAAAGCCCAGATGACGTGAAGAACTCAGCTTAAATACTCATATTTAGCATTCAGCCAAGCTCTTCCAGGTTTGTTCCTGCTCGTTTGGTCCAACACCATTAAATTCAGGTTGTCTCCTTTTCTAGCTGAAAAGTTTGCTTTCCAGTTCTCTCCATAGGCTCAACCTAGTCAGCTCCATGCTCCACAAGTCCGAACGCTGAGCAACAGTCAGCATATTTCAGTACAGAGTATTTTTAATGTTCTGGTAGCTACAGCTCACCACCATTAGTTTCTCCTCTCTACGCTTATTAGAGGAAACACTTGTGAAAGATATGTCACCTTCTGGACCTCGGAGGTACATGTAGTTCCAAGCAGGCACAAGGAAAACACATTTTTCCACTTCTTGCAAGCAGAAATGAAGTAAATTTGTTTGGAAAACTCCTGCTAAAGGAAATGTCATTCAACAATTCTGTTGAAGCTATCAAAACCGAAACCAAATGGATTTGAAAACTTCACACAGGTCACGGACACAGTTTGTGATTTGAGTAGTAATTATTCTCCTAGGCAGTAGGAACTAAAATAAGAGTGTAGCATAAATTCTGGTTTCAGGCTGAATTACATCCCTCTCCAGTTCCATGAGTGAAATGTCTTGGAGCATATTCATGTGAGCCCCTACCTTCAAAAAAAAAGAAGTTTAAGACCTTCAACCCAGAGCACAGGCAGCAGTTTCAACTAGTTCAGGAGTTGTTGCTTTCTCTGTGTCCTGACCAAGGAGAAAACAAAAGGTTTTCCTGTAGTTTCTGGTGGCTGAGAAGGGATGAGGTGCTGTGGTTTTGGCTTCTCATCCAGGCATGACAGACCTTTCCTATCACCCCAAATGTGAATATGTTACTTGACTGAAAGAGAGAAAAAAATACAAAACACATTTTCTGCCCTCTCGAGATGAACCTTGTTGCATATTTGATTCCAAGTTGATTTTCTTTAAAGGGTTAAATACTTCAAAAACAGCACAAAAATCTTCACTTTGGATAAAATGAAATGTTTTGATTGATACAACATTTTTTGGAAGGAAGAGGTTTAGCTTAGTGTAGAAGCTGAAACACTTTGATTTAGGTAGTGGTACATAAAGTTGTGTCCCTACAACCCAGAGAGTGGTCTGTGGGGACCAGCATCGCACAGGATGCCTGTGGGGCATTTGGGGGAACGCTGAAAATAGGCAGGGAAAAGCCCTCCAGCCAGCTAAGCACTGCTGAGTTTTCATCTCCCAACACTCCCAGGCTCTGACAGCCCCACCTCTGTTGGATTTATCTGTGATGCCGTGAGATGCCACTGATGTCAGTGCTCGTGGCTGTCCTTTCTGCTGAGGCCACTGGCCCCCAGAAGTAAGGGCAATGCAAGTTTATAAGGGTGTGCTGGCCATGGAGCTGGATCTGCCATCTTTAGTGCCCAACGGCATGGCATCTGTGTCATAAAGAGGTGGCGTTAAACCTGACAGAGCCTGAGTTAAATCACAGAGAGCACCTGCATTACCTTTACTGTTAAGTTCATTATAGGAGCTATGGTAGTTGCTGAGTTAGTGCTGATTGAGTTTGTTTGCGACCAACAGCTTCTGAGCTCTGACAGCAGAAAGCTCTGCAATAGCTGACCAAATATTCATTTGGAGTTTGTATAGGAATCTGCTCAAAGCCGGTTTAGTTAAGTTGAAACCATGATTTGAAGGGCCAAGTAGGAATTCTTGCTGGTAACCTCAGAAGTGATCCACTAGCAAGGTTTATTTCTTCAAGGGGCATTTCCATGGATATCTGTGGCACTGGCTCTCCATGCTTAAGTCATTGCAAACGAGGACAAATTTCAACTGAATGAGTAGCCTTAGTCCTTTTTAGGATCTGGATAATGAGCAGAAACACAGAAGCAGTGCTTCTATGTAAGCCCTGTTTCACACACCCTATCAGAAAAAACCCAACCTACAGTAATGTTACAGTGAAAATGAGCTGCTGCAAAGCAAACAACCTATGTAAATTTATACTAAAACTGTGTTGTTGGGGGTTTTTAGATTATTATTTCAGAGGTGAATAATAAAGTTGGGTGCTGCTAAACTTCTGTTTGATTGCCATTGACAAATGCTAAATGCATCACCCAGATACCATCCTGGTTACTGATGAATGTTACCAGCAGCTCTCCGAACTTATCCTGTAACACTGTTGCATGGTATTTTCTTCAGAGTGAATTGAAAGTGCATAGGTCCTTTTTTTTTTCTTCTTAGCGTTTGGAAATAGTAGTCACTCTATACCTCACATCGATTTATTCTGAGGATTGATTACTTCAGAAAAAGGCTGTTAACTCTATCCATAATAAGACTAGAAAAAATTAAATCTTGAACCCCAATAACATTAAGATTACTCCTTTCTCCTTTGTTACTGTGTTCCATCTTTAATACTAAAACTATTTTGTCCATCGAGACAGATACCTCAAGAAAGACACATCAAGAAATTATTACGATGTATGCATGTAAAAAATGTAAGAAATTACAGCATAAGAAAAAACCTTATGTATACTGGACCACACTACTTCTTGCTCAACTAATTGGAATTAAAAGAAAGTCGTTTGACTCCTTAAAGTTCAGTCATCTGTGACCTCTTAAAATCAATCAATAACAGCAGGGGAACAATATATTATAGCCATCTAGTTTGGGGATGATCAGCTTTTAAATTGTTCTTTTTATTGTTTGCACATGCTGGAGTCCTTTACTACTGAATTATAAATTCAACGTGAGAAGCAATAACGGATGCATAAACCCAACCTTTTCCTAAAGTAATCGAAAACTGGATTATTTGCACGCCCTCTTCGGTCGTGGAGGCTTAGGCGAAATGGATAAACACCGGCAGTGATTACATGAACGAAATGGAAATTGCGGTATTCCCACGGCGAACGTATATATTTATACTTTTAACTGCAAATAGAGGGCTGTGTCCGCGAAGCCATTAACACCGAGGGTAAGAAAAGCAAAAGGGAAGGAAGGCGTCGCCTCCCCGGAGGTGAATTAGCCGCATCGCTTATCTTCGGGCCGCTGGGGACGGGACCCACCGGGCTGGGACCTGCCTCGGCGGCTCCCTCCGACACCTCCATCTATCAAAAGGAGGGAAAAGCCGGCGTCTGCGGGGAAGACAGGCAAAGCCAAGGGGGGCACATGCATTTTGCCTGTCCATGGGGCCCCATACTTCTCGTTGGAAACCTCTCCCCATCTCCTCGGTCTCCATTCTACCTCCCGTGGCATGCTTGCTCATACCTTCCCGAGGCAGGAGCCATCCACTTACTTTTGATAGCAGCTAGGAGCAAGGCTATTAATAGGCTATCTAATTACCCCGAGCTGCTAACTCTGAAATCTCTCATTCTGTGATGTGGTTGTTTTGATTTGATTTTCCAATCTAGTAGGGCTGCATTTACAGAACTGGTCAGACTCGCTCTGGAAGATATTATTTTAACGTTTTAAAATCTACTTTCATTCCAAGCAGGAACAAAATCCCCAAATTTTGACCTTTCACACGAAAGCAGTGAGTGAAAACATTGTTAGTTCAGATGGAGGGAAGCGGTTTGCTAAGGTAAGATTGTGAATGTCGTTGTTTTGGGGTTTATTAGTATTATTGTTATTATTCGCACGTATTCTTAGACATTTCGGTCAGGCAGGTAAATGGCGAGGAAAGCGGTTTCAAAAGGGAAGGCGAGAGGCTGCCACGATGCCAAGAGAAACGGAGCGGCCCCGCCGCAGCCCAGCGTGGACACGCATGGAACTGAGCTACTCTCGAAAAATGCTTCCAAGAGAACGTGTTCATTTTGACCTGTGGAAAACATTTCAGTGGAAGATTGTGACCTGTTCTGATGGTTTATTTTATTTCCTGGACAGAGCAATGAGAAGACAACCATGTGGGGGGTTTCCCGGCAGGTTTCGATGCGTGCATAAACCGATATTTCCTTTCACGGTGTGCGACAGTGGCGACAACCGTCCCAGGGAATGGTCGGTGATGTTTTTTGTTTGGTTGGTTTTTGCTGGTGTTTTGTTTAGTTTAGTTTTTGTTGGAGTTCTTTTGGGAGGGATGGGTTTAAGTGAGAAAGAATTAACTCTCTGTGCTGCAGGCATGGGGGCGGAGGCAGGATAGCTAACTGCAGATNACTAGGTGTGAAAGCCGATTCGCACACAGAGTCGAGGTACTCGATTTATCTACAGCTGTGCGCAGAAAAGGGCACTGCAATTAAAAATAATACATAATATTCGTCACCGCAAGCAGTAAGTGGAACACAGCCTCACCGCTTTGTAGCAAGAGCATTGAGGTGCCTGTTGATAAAAGGGTCAGAATTAAGCCGTTTTAGTTGCTTATTCTGAAAACCTTTAAAACCGCCGAGGAACAATAAAAGTAATCCTTAACTCATTTTCAAAGTCCCTGTGCGTGTGCTGGAAAGAAACAAAACCTGTANGAGCTACTCTCGAAAAATGCTTCCAAGAGAACGTGTTCATTTTGACCTGTGGAAAACATTTCAGTGGAAGATTGTGACCTGTTCTGATGGTTTATTTTATTTCCTGGACAGAGCAATGAGAAGACAACCATGTGGGGGGTTTCCCGGCAGGTTTCGATGCGTGCATAAACCGATATTTCCTTTCACGGTGTGCGACAGTGGCGACAACCGTCCCAGGGAATGGTCGGTGATGTTTTTTGTTTGGTTGGTTTTTGCTGGTGTTTTGTTTAGTTTAGTTTTTGTTGGAGTTCTTTTGGGAGGGATGGGTTTAAGTGAGAAAGAATTAACTCTCTGTGCTGCAGGCATGGGGGCGGAGGCAGGATAGCTAACTGCAGATCGGATTTGATATTGCCTAACACCCGCGATAGGGAACCGGGGGAGGATGAAGAGAAGCCAGGCTCTAAAGTGCTGGGGAGGAGAAGTGCGGCTCCGCCGTGCCCCATGTCTCGCCGTTCCCAGCTCTCTCCCACAACGACCTCTCGCAGGAAGAAACTTCTCCCCGGGTTTTCCTGACAGATCCAGTAGAAGAGAGCCCTGAAAGCCTTCCCCAGCACCCAGACAGGAATGGACAGTGATCCCCACGGCTCCGGCCCGGGAGACGCGGNTTCGTCACCGCAAGCAGTAAGTGGAACACAGCCTCACCGCTTTGTAGCAAGAGCATTGAGGTGCCTGTTGATAAAAGGGTCAGAATTAAGCCGTTTTAGTTGCTTATTCTGAAAACCTTTAAAACCGCCGAGGAACAATAAAAGTAATCCTTAACTCATTTTCAAAGTCCCTGTGCGTGTGCTGGAAAGAAACAAAACCTGTACGCGCCTGGTGGACGGAAGCAGCTAAATCGTGTTTTTTAGGGTGCTGTGTGGGTCTCGGCTGCCTCCCGGTCACCCCGAGAACTGGAGGGCATCACCTTCGTCCAGCGCGCCCCACCGGGGCTCAGCGTGCGGGTACCGCGGAGCGCCGGCTCCAGGAGTCAGGTTACGCGGTAACAGGAGCCTCCTCCGCGCGTTTTGTTGATTTTAATTTTTTTTTTTTTAAGCCTGAAATCATTAACCAGCCGGACCTCAGAGACTGGAGGGAGGGCAAATAAAAAGAAGCTGCAGATCATTATTAAAAAAAAAAAAAGAAAGAAACCAAAACAAAAAACCCCCAAACTCACAAAAACCACACACTTGGGCATATATTGCATAAATGTCCGTAAGGGCTCTCTGCTGCCTGGTGCTGATTTGAGCGTCAAGTGTTGAAAGACACCGTGGAAATCACCCAAAAGCACGCGGCAGTAGGTCACCAGTGACGGAGAGGCCGCTTACTGCAGTGGGGATTATCCTTCTGCCCTGCTCTCCGGCTCCGGGCACGGCTTCAGCCTGGGGGAGAGCCGAGCGGCCGGGAGGGAGCGGGCAACGTTCCCCGAGCCGGGTCAGGGTGTCCTGCCCCGCGGGGCCCGGAGCCTGCTGTCTGCGAACCAGCGAGGACGGCTGGAGCTGAAGCCCGGCCTCTGAGCACCCGGCAGCCCTTCGTTAGGAGTTTTGGGGAAAGAAAAAATAATCTCTCCTCGTCTTTGATAATTTAGGGATCCCTCCTCACCATGGGGCACATCTGATCTATCGCAAAGGACACGTTCACCGTGCCCGCCCCATCCCTTGCTGTGGTGTGTAGAGGACCTTGCTGCTTTGGGGGTCAGTTTGGCTAACCACTACCCTTAGGTCCTCGGGCTGTCCCGCCCGGCCCGAGAGGGAGGTGATGGGTGATGTCAAAGGCCCCTGTCCCTTTGAAATCCATCTCTTCCCCGGCAGATGCGGATTGCTCCGCCGGCTTCGGCCGCCGTTCCTGGCGCGGGGGCTTGAGCCCTGCGCGGCCGGCAGCGGGAAGCTCCGAGCCGGCCGGCCGGCAGCTCCCCGCTGGGCTGGGAGCTCCCGGGAGCCGCCGGTGCCCGACCGATATGTCCGCTTCAATGTCACAGCCGCTGGGGAATGGAAACAGTCCGTATCGTGGGGTGGCCTTGATAAAAGTGTATTTTAAGTAGCGCGGATAAGCGAAGGGGAGAAGAGAGGGGGAGAGGTGCCGGCACGTCGCCGGTAATAACCGCTGCGCTTATCAGCCCGGCCTGAACTCCCCAGCAGTTTCTAAAGTACATTAAGTTACATAAACACGTCTCGGAAAAGAATACACTCCAGCCTGCGATAGTCACCAAAGTGACCCCTCGTACCGCCTCGCACCCGAACCCACCGGGCCCCCACGGCCGCAGCGCCCCGGGAGCATTGGAGCCCGACCCGGCGAGCGATGCCCGCTGCTTCCTGGGCTGTCCGAGCCGAGGGACGGCGAGGGTGCGGCCGAACCGAGCCTTCCCCTCCTCCCTAGTGCACCCCTGGTAAGGGATCACGTTTGCAGAGACCGGAGATTGGGGGAAGGAGCAACAGCTCTGCGCTTGCACACGGCTTATCCCGAACCCTTTTTTGGGAGATTGAAGTTCCCGCGAGGGAATTTGCCTTAATTGGATACGAAATCTTTTTTTTTTTTCCCAGTCTACCTTCTTCCCTCTTTGGCCACAACGACCAGGAGCGATGGTCACCTCGCTGGCACCTTTTCCCCGACGGTGTCTTCCCGCAACCGAGCACCTCCTTGCCCTCAGAAGTGTCCCTGCACATGTACCCCCGGGTACCTAACCTAGGCGTGGTGCAGGAGATACCTGAGAGCCTCCCGGAGTCCGGGGGTGAAAGTTACATCAGCAGAGAGGGATTTGTGAAAGGAGTGACGTAATGAAGAGTTAGGAGTCTATGATTTGAGCGGTTCGAGAGCAAACCCGAAACGAAAAGGAGTGGAGAGGAAAGGAATAATTGGGAATGGTTTCCCACGCTGGTCCCAGTTTAAGCCTGGTTCTCTTATCGTGTTTATCGGAGGAAATAAAATGAAGCTTGTAGCACGGCTATAACGTAAACAGGCTAATCGGCAGTGAAAAAACCCAAGGCGCCTGAAGTGTAAAACACGGGTCACTTTGGAGCCAGGGAAAGAGGCGCCTGCCAGGCCAACGCGGCTGCTCTTAGCAGCCATCCTCACCTTTCGGGCAGGCACCCTCCGGGCCGGGCAGGTCCCCACCGCCCACCCTGGGCTTACATGAGCGCCAGCAAACCCCTCCCAGCGAGCAAAGCCCGTCTCTTGAAAATAAAACAACAACTCACGGCATTTCTCGCTTTATATCCACCTTTACAGGTGTTTGAAATACCCTAGTGTTTAACTGGAGAAGGAGCATCCAAAAGACTGAGAGGAAACGCGGGGTTTAAAGCTCGGCGCTTTTAAGCACAGAAATTTGCAGTGGCAGCACCTAAGCTGAGGAAAAGCTGCGTGGGCACCGGCTCCCGCGGTTTCCACTGCTCTTGTCTCACATTTGCAGGTAAAAAACATGGAAAAAATGTTCTATGTTTCAAGCTAGGATCGGAAGACGAGCCGGGCAGAAAACGAATCACTGCCCTGGCTTGCAAAAGCTTGTTTTCTATTTAATATTGCACTCACTAAAACACACCTAAAAGTAGAAAAGAAAAAAAAAATCACTTCAGCCTGGCAGGGTGACCGATGTTATTTAACGACATTATTTAGAGACAACCGACAAGAAAAAAGTATCACCTTTAATCATACAATTTAATAAAGAAACGGTTTCTCGGGAAAGTGATTGTTTTCCGATCAAACCCCTGCCGCGCTATACCACAAAAATTAGCACGCAAAATAAACTTCCAAGTCACAATTAGTTCACCCGCGCCGGCAGAGCGGATCGCTACAAACCAGTGTTTTACCGTACTCCCAGCACTGCAAATTCGTCACCTCCCGTTCACCTTGCCTGGAAAGACCGAAAGAAAAGCCATGCCTACCCCAGGAGCGACAGGACCGCGCATCAGCAGGTTTGGGCTCGGTTTCTGTCGGGAGGGCTCATGCCTGCCGGCTGCCGAGAGCCCGGCTCTGCTCTAGTCCAGCCCTTTGCCGCAGATGACTCTTTCTGTACAAACTGATGATGACAGATATCCAGCTGATAACCTCTGGTGAACGAAGTTATTTTAATTTCCAGTCACTTTCCTGCTAAGTACCATATCAGTTTGTACACAGCTGAGATAAGAGGGTTGAGGAGCGGGGGGGTAATAAGAAAGAAACAGAGGAAAAATGCCTACCGCCAGCTGTTGGGATGGACACATCCCACAGCTTGCTTTGGCTTCACCTGACGGTTGGGGCAACTCAAGGAGGAGCCACATTTTTTCAACTCAGATAGCTCGGATTTTGACGAGCAAAAACTAAGGAGATTTGAGGGAGGGATACGTTCGCCTGGTTGCTTAGGGCGAAAGCCAGGCACATATCCCCCCGGGCCGCTGCCAAGGGACGTTCGCTGACATGCCTGGAGGCGCGGAGAAAATGAACTTTACAGAGGTTGAATATTCACCTTAAAAAGAAGATATTATCCGGGAAGGAGAGAAGAGTGTGCATTATTTCTGGGTTAAAATAAATTTTTTTAAAAAAGAAAAAAGAAAGACTATATCTGAGATATCCGTCAGGGCGAGCCTTCTCTGTTCTTCCCCACTCCCTGGGGAGGGGTCCGTCACCCCTTCGCTGCGGGCGCCCCGAGGTGCCCCCCCGCCCCCGCCCCCGGGGCTGCGGCAGCCCGGCTGTCCCCGGGACTGGCACCCCTGCGGAGCCCTCTGTTTGTTTAGGGCTGGCCGAGCCCAATCAGGGCCGCCTGCCTGCAGTTTTCCGGCAGGGCTGCGAGAGGCGCCTCCTCTCTCCTTTTTATACATGAGCCGCCGGCCGCCGCCGCTGGACTCGCCGCCGCCACTCGCCCCCGCCGCACTGGATTTACCGCCCGCCGCGGCCCCGCGCCCCGGCCCCATGCGGGGCACCGGCATCAGGTTTGGCCCCTCTCTTTCCTTGCCTCGGCGCGGTTTCGCTTGTTCTTCCTCGGTCTCCTGCTGCTGCTTCTCTGCCCTCGGGCGCTCCGAGGGGAGCGCGGCGCGGCGGCGGCCGCCCCTGGCTGGGGGAGCCCGAGGGAGACTGTGTGGGCAAACAACCAATGCCGGTGCCTGGAGCTCTTATCTGCCAGAGCCTTATCTCCCAGTTATCTCCCAGGAGGGAGAGACGTATTTGGTGCCTATCTGCGAGGGGGCTCTGTGTGTGTGTGTGTGTGTCCTGTATTCCTCTGCCTGTGGTTATCTGGAGAGCCCCGAGTTGGGCTGAGAACTGAGAGCCTCGCCTTCTCTTGCTGTCACTTCTCTGTGTCGCCTTTCGCTTTCTGCCCCTTCTCCCAGGGGCTGAGCACCGGCCTCTCTGTGTCTGTCTGTCCGGCCTTTCTCATACTGGCAGCTCCGAACTGACACCGCTCGGCTCGGGACGGGTGTCACCCCCGCAAGGTGTGCTGGGGCTCGGGGCAGGCCCCCGGCCAGGGCTGTCCGCTGGATCCGGCCCCTGCGGCAGGCACACCCCGCCCGGCCTCGGTCCGCGTCCCGCCGCCGCCGCGCACACTTCGGGCCCGGCCCGTGCGCATCTCTCGTCTCCCGGGTGCCTTTCCCTCCTCCTCCTTTTCGTGACCTTGGGCTGGAAATAGGCAAGCAAGCAAGGCGATGCGCGGAAGAGCTAACATCGCTCTCCGGAGAAGTAACCTTAAAGGGATCGCCTCAGTAATTGTTTTCTCGGTGGAACAGAGTCAAATGACTCATTCATTGAAATAATCATAACGACAGCAGCCAAGGAAGGGCAGAGACAGGGAAAAATGTCCCCGCTGTCCCCACGCCCTTACGCCCACCTTTGCCGCGGCGTGCTTCATGTTCAAATCCGCTGCCTGGGATGCGAAGGGAGAGGGGAGCAGCCCTCCCGCGGTGCGGAAAGCGGGGCCGGAGCCGCAGCCCTGGCCCCGCGGGACTGGCGTCTCCCGGCCCGTCTTGACCTGGGCTGCCTGATCCCATCCCGCCGGGGCGAGGGACAACAGCGCCGAGGCGACATGACTGATTAAGCGCTCAGAGGGGCCAGATAAGCCCTGATGAATCTCATTACGGGAGGGAGACGGGCTGTCCTGTTTGCAAACTTTGTTATTATTATTTCTCTCTCCCCCACTTCCCTGCTCTTTTGTGTCCTCCTTCCCCGCCCTGCCCTGCGGTTCCCCCCCCTCCACTCCTCCTCCTCCTCCCCTCCTCGCCCTTCCCCATCCACACCCAGCGTCTAGAAGGGGACCTGGATGGCCGTGGCTGAAGGCGGCTGGTGCGCGGTGAAGCGGTGCGCTGCGGACGCCGGCGGTTCCTCCTGCCCCTTCGCGACCAGGGAGCCGCGCCCGTCTCCTCCTTCGCCCTCCTCCTCCTCCGGCTCTCAGGGTGAACGCGGCTCCTCCAAGACTCCTCGGCCGGAGACCGACGACAGCCACCGACCGGCCCCGCCGCCGCCCCCCGCCGCCGAGGGCAGGTCGCTGCTCGCCCCCTACGTGCACTTCGGGACCCCCCACCCCTCCGGCCGTCCCAGCTGGGAGGACATCCTGCTCTTCGCGGACTTAGACCAAACCAACAAGCTGATCTGGTCCAGCCGCGGCCCCAAGCTGAGCGCCCTCGGCGCCGAGCAGCCCGAGGAGATGTACCAGACCCTCGCCATCTCGGCCGCCCAGGGCCCCACGCCTTACGACGGATCTCCGGGCGGCTTCATGCACTCCACGCCCAGCTCTCCCGTCTACGTGCCCACGACCCGCGTGGGCTCCATGCTGCCCACGCTGCCGTACCTGCAGGGCAGCGGGGCGGCCCAGCCCAGCCACCCGGGCGGCGGCCACGCCGTCTGGTCCCAGCCGGCCGCGGAAAGCCCCTCGTACAGCGCCGGCGGCGNGCGGTCCCGGGACCATGGCTGTTCTGGAGTTGAGGTAACTCCCGTCGTTTGTGTTGAGTTAGGGGGGAAATACGCCCCCAAAAAGCGGCGTGTTTGGAGTATGGCAGTCGGGGTTACCAACCCAAAGATCCAAAAACGAATTGCCTGGTGTAAATTTAATTTTTAATTTTTTCCAAATCAGTACATTCCTGCTTTCCCTAAATACGATCATCTAGATGCGCAACGGTGACAAATTCACTGCAAATTAATCTTTCTTGTATCGTAGAGGAAAATTGCATGGGTTCACTTAACCCATTTTGGTTTATTTCAGCTAGAAAACACTTCGCTGCTTCGTTTAAAA
>VYXC01008332.1:755843-798630 GCA_013397175.1 Platysteira castanea
AGGGGTGGGAGTGAGAAGGCTGAAGCAGAGTCCAACTACAGCCCGATTTCAGTCTGACACCTCAGCGAAATAACTCTGAAATAGGTCTGTGTAACAATCCCTACCGAGTACCCTGGCCATAACTATAAATCAACCGTGACTATGTGTTCATACAGTTGGAAATATGTAGGTGAGAAGGGAAAATGTTTTGAAAACGCGAAACATGTTTAGATTGCCCCAAAGTTTCTGATAAAATTCCTGCATCAGAAAAGTCGTTTTAGCTTCAAAACACTCCAAAACTCCACGTCTGTTTAGATACAGGAATGAGCAAAAGCTATTGAAATAAAGTGTATGAAAGTTTAGAGCCGGCTGCATAGGAAAGAGGAAGATTTAACAGAGAGAAGCAACTGACAGCGTTCCACTGGTAGAGAAAGAAAATGAAGCATGTGTGTTACAACCAGCTTTCTTTTACTCACTGTGATCACGTAAAACACGTATTGAGTCGAGGGCACAATTTGAGTGCTGTGTGGGTACATATTTAATAACTAGGTCAAAAATTCTGTTTTTGTGAGACTTGGATTTTTAAGATTAAAAACTGTATGTGTGTACTTCAGCCTATATTACACTTGGCTGGGTGGTTTGCTTTTTTTTTTCCTGCACAGTTAATAATAGATTACTGATTCAAGATTACAAAATTTGTATTTAATCTGGAGCTCTTTCTGAGCTGTGGTGTAAAATGACAGCTTACTGCTAAAGACACTCAAACAGATGATATTGAAGAAACTCAGTTATTACTCTGGAATATTCTTCATCCTCAAAACATTTTTATCGGTTTCCCAAATGGCAGGCAGCCCTGTGGTATCAAAGGTGACCCAGTTACGTCTAGCAACCCAGCAGTAAATGATTCAAGAGGAAGGGCATTGTACCCTTAAGTTAGTAATTTCAGTTATGGGCACTTTATAGTCAGAATAAGATTAATGCAATCCTCTAAAACTGACTTCTCCATGTAGACTTGTTCAGCTGCCAGACACAGAGCTAGGCACAGATTTTTTTATATTTTTTTGACAATGCGATACTTTGAAAAAGACTAGATTTATGATGTAGCTGGAATTCTTTGCTTGTGATGAACGTAAAAGAGATCACTTGTTACAGGGACTTTTATAACCCATTCACCTTCATTTCACATGTTTATGAGGACTGCCTTCACTTATGATATACAGCCCGTGGCCATAAAGCTCTGGGTTATACGGTTATTTCTGATACAGAGTTGCTTCATCTTGGCTCCAAACTCCACGGAAGAGTGTCATAAATGGCTTGTTTGTAGTGGGAACCTTGTTGTCACCCACCAGCTTTTCTGCTGGCTGAGGGGAGGCTCAGCTCTGTAAAACATGCTCCCAAGGCATGCTGTTTTCTGTGTGAGGATAAAATGAGTGATGATAAAAAGATCTTTTTATGAAAGTAATGCCATTGCATGTGTTACCCCTGGGATGCCCAGGAAAGTTTCCCCCAGATGTGGTGCCACCAAGGGCAGGTGATTGAAGTGGCTGATTTTTCCCATGAGTCAGGACTATCAGTGGCAGGATCAGAGCTGTCTCTTCACCCACCATACAGGGGAGAGGGCATCAAACTGGCTGGAGAGGCGGCACAGGAGTGATGTGCCTTCTCTTCAGCTCAATGGAGCTGTAGTGGAGATATTTCCTAACTGTCCTGCTGGAAAAAGAACCAGCGCATTTTGGTCTGAGCAGACTTCTCTGGGCCAGCAACTCTGAAATGAGAATTTTGCCTCTGCTGCGAGAGCAGCTGCAAGACTCCCAGTACCTCTTCACACCATCTTTCCACTCTCTGATATGAGGATAATTCTGTTCTAATTCTGGGGTGTTGCTGGCAGATACTATTAAAAAAAAAAAGCTCCTACCATCCCCACCATGTGTTAAAGGACTTTTTACGAATCATAAAGATGTAAACCATTCGCTCCTGCCCACCTGTTGATGCCCGTGTTTGCCTGTGCTTGCCTGCAGCCCTCATCGCGGCGGATGGGCTTGTCCTGTGCCAACTGCCACACCACGACCACCACCCTGTGGCGCAGGAACGCCGAGGGGGAGCCCGTCTGCAACGCCTGCGGCCTCTACATGAAGCTCCATGGGGTAAGCGCCTGCTTCGCCGGGGGAGATCCCCTGCCAGCTCTGATGCTGCTTTGGGGAAGGGGTGGTCCTCAGGAAAACGACGAACGAAATGGATAAAGCAGCAGAAAAATGTGTGACATTAGAAAATGGTTGTACCGTTTCAGCTTGTTATGCTTTTGACAAGTTATGTGTTTGCCACTGTAACTATCTCAACAGATTTGTATAAAGAAACCACCCCTGGATGAGCAACAGAGGTGGTTTTGCCACTGGGATTTAAACCAGCTCTTCACTGGGGGAAAAAATCCCTAGACCTGTAATGAGACAGTTTTTCATGGACAGACATGGCTATGCCAGCAAAACTTTAAATGTCATTTCAGCCTTTGCTAGGCAATAATAGAGTAGGAAAAAAACTCTGTCCTGAATGTGATGGAGCGTGTTTTGGATGAGACCCCCCGGGATTGCGTTGCAGTCAAGCATAAGTGTTTGAAGAGCAAGGGCATTAGGAATGATTGAGACGTGGTCTAGGCTTCAATAAAATTTAATTATGTCACAGGTTTAAATATTATAGTGATAAAAAGCACAAGAATTGTCTTTCCCCAAACTGGTGTTATCATGAAGTTAAAATATATTTTAAGACAATGTTTTTGTATAGTGCTTATCACTGTGATGAGCACAAAGATGACCTTTGAGCACATTTAAATATAAATTTATCTGTATAAACACAAATTTAGATACAATAAAGCTCTATTATGGGCAGAACTGCTTACAGGAACAAATAGTAAGTCAATTCTTCTATTCTAAGCTTTCTGTCCTAAGACATTTACTCGATCTGGTTTGCATAGCTGGTCCACAGTATGAAGAGGATTTTTTTTTTCCCTCATATACATTCTTTCTTTCCAGAATCAGGCACTGGAGATAATTACTAACTGACTGGAGTAAGGAATCAAGGATCAGATATACCCCATCCAATTTAATTTCTTAGGACTTACTGCCAAATGATGCTGATTTTCCCTAATTCTATGCTGTTTTCCTGTGGATTGACAGAGGGGTTGAAAAAACTGTCAAGTTTGCATCACGAAAAAAAGTTTCCCTACTTTCTTAATTCAGCTAAAACTCCCCTTGAATTGTTTTGCCCGAATAAAATGCAAACATTTTTTAGAATTAGTACTGTGACACAGAAAAAGTTGACGTGCTATACAGACATTTTCAACGTCACATCTGATCTTGTAGTGTATTTTGGTTTTTGATATTGGAGTACATATGCAACTCTGTGATTGGTGTGGAAATTTAATTTTTTTCAGGTCCCTCGGCCTCTTGCTATGAAAAAAGAAGGAATTCAGACGAGGAAGCGAAAACCTAAGAACATAAATAAATCAAAGGCATGCTCTGGTAAATATAAAACATGAGAAAGTGTAGCTGCAATAGTTTGTAGTTGTTTGGGGTTTTTGCTGGTTTGGTTTTTTTTTCTTTTTCCTTCTCTGTCTAGAAAATATTTCTTTTTAATACCAGTTTCCAATTTTTCAGGTAACAGTACTACAGCAGTTCCTATGACTCCGACATCCACGTCTTCTACTAACTCAGATGACTGTAGCAAAACGGCTTCTCCCAGCGCACAGACTGCAGCCTCCGGGGTAAGTGTCCGTATCTGCAAGCAGGCTGATCACTGGGCAATGTTATCACAGCTTTTATCTTATCTAGCAGAACAATAATCTAAACAAACTTTCCAGTTTTGTTAGCTGATACTAGAACAAGATTTTCGGAGGATATTACATATAGCTGTAAACAGAATGACAAGCTGAAGTACTTTGCAAACCTTCTTGATTAAGATCTATATAATTTTTATGATTGTTAGCCATATCTTAACCCCAGATATTTTGTTTTTAAATATTCAAGTTCTTTCATTTCAAAGATTTTCTTTTGGACAGAAGACAATAAAACATGCCCAACTGATTCTTTCAAGAAACAATTGTGCATGTACCTCCTTTTTTTTTGTAAATGATCTGATAAGAATTTATAATTCAAGGCACTGGTGGTTTATATGCATATATATACATATACATACACATGTGTATATATATATATATATATACATTTTGATGCAACTGGTAAAACCCAGCAAAATGTTGTCCTGCTGTACAAAGTAAATCACAAAGGCTTTTGTTTTAAACTAAAATGTCCGATTAAACCCTGATCCAAACCCAACTGAAACCAGACTGGAGCATCCTGTTGATTGCAGTGCACAGGGGTTCAGCCCTCTGCTCGCAGAGGGTTCTTCAGGGACCAGATGCTCAGCATCTGGCAGCACCAAGCTCCAGAGGAGCTGCTGATCATCCCCTGCTTTAGTTTTGATCCTTATTTTACATCATGTACTCCAACCACCTCAAACTTCCTCTCTTCACTCAGTTAGCATATGTGATAAATACTACTGGTAAAGTTGCAAATCTTAATGCAGATTAATTTCTAATGCTTTGGCTGTACCTATCCATATCCACACTCACTTCTCAGCCTTCTGTATCCCTTAATCTGCCACATAATTTCTTTGAGAAGCTTTCCTAATGTGGCTTTCTCAAGTCCTTTATTAATGAAAAGAAGACATTGTTTATAATAGCTATTTTTCAGTATGTCTTGGTGTTCTCAACATCCAAATTCCTTTCAATAGTTTAATTTCTGATGTACAAAATTTCATTGTACAAGGGGAGGAAAAACCCATTTTTTAGCAAATGCGATTGTTTGTGTACTGACAGGGCCACCCAATTTCAGAGGCACTGGGTTTTGGGTTTGGGTCCTGTGAGACTAGGACATTACTGAAAAGGGCTTGTCTTTGAGATGAGAAAACCCTGTCAATCCAGTAAAATAAACAGATCACATAAAAAAAAAAGGAAACACTAATTGAAAAGTGAACTTTTGCAGTTTTGGAATTGGGTTTCAGACTCCCCTGGTGAACCACTATGCACTGTTGTAGGCTCTCCCTTAATATTTGCAAAGGAAAAAATGTAGCCAAATTTTCCTTAAATTTTCCTTGCATTAACCTGAGCAGTACTAGTGATCCTGAGCAGCGTGGTGAGATTTATGTAATGGATAGAAATGGAAGCACAGTCCCAGCTGAGACTGAGGTGGCACAGACATGTGCTGCTCGGGGAAGAAGAGGCCATATAGACGAGATCTCCTTTCCACTATGCTGCTGCCTTCTTGGCTGGCTAAAACCTGACTTCCTTTGTATAGAATTTCTCCCTAGAAGGGCACATCAAACATGGTATTAATAATCTTTATGTTATAATTTTAGTAGTACCATTTTTAGTATGATTTTGCCAGATGGAGTTGTGTGGGTATCAGAGGAGAGTGGTGTAGGGGCCTGGACTGGGGTCTAAAAGGCTCCTTGAGAGCTGTTAGCTGCTAAGCACAACTCCCAGGAGGGACCTTGAGGCTGCTCTACACGATGGCATCCCCAGTGCCAGGACTTCAGTTCTCCCTGATTTTTCCACTGTAGATCAGACTGGGAGAGGACACCTGCACAACAGCTGGGAAAATCTGTCCCCTTATATCCAGCAGGCAGCTGGTAACATCTGCACATTTTCCCCACCATGATTTGATCAGATGTGCCTTGCATATGCAAAGCACTTGCAAATACCCCCTTGTGAAGAATTTCAGTGAAAGGAAGTGATGGAGAGAGGCTGTGGCATGCGCTGAAGAGAGGAAGTTGCAGCAGCAACCAGATGTATGGGCATCCCTCTGACTCCACCCCAAATTACGTGAAGGGATACTGATCTCCCATCCCTGTGCCCCAGTCCCAGATGTATGTAAATGAAAAGAGGATTTGCAGGGGAGCAGTTGTCAGGACATGTCACGGGCATGGTCACATCCTTCACTTGGGCTCCTGGCTTTGCCCAAGCATCTGTGATTCAAAGGGATGGGGACTTGGGAGGCTGGAGGTTTGAAGTAGAAAGTGGTGGCTGTTAAGACTGGCTCCCGTTGTCCCAGACATCATGTGGGAACACGATCACTAGCTGCAAAGGATGCAAAATAATTTCTAAAGGGTCTAAATCCCGTAGAAGGGGCTGAGCACTCATAAAGGCCATTTAAGTTGAGTGAAGGGATGTCAGCATTTTAGAGCAAGGCAGCCTATAACCTGATCACATGCTGAAGCAAAGATTCTCTACTGGGCTTCTGTTTTCCTTGATTATTTTTTCTTTTTCCTTTTGAGTTTATCCACTGACAGATCAAAGCTTTGTAATTATTTCTAGAATAGTCAAGGGCTTTGCACAAGGAGAATAAATTTCTCCAGTTCATGTCAGGAGGAAAAAACCCAAACCCTCAGGTGGATGAATCCAGGCTCTGTAATCTTTGGTCACTTTAACAAGACTGGATGATTCCTGGTGGTGGTGCTGGTGATGTTGCCGAAACACAGGCACCTGCTTGAAGAGTCAACCTGGCTTGTTCCCCGTGTGTTACACAACAGGCATGGCAACTTGTTTTTGTTTTGCTCTGTTTTTGCTTCTCTAGCCTTTATTGTGTGAAGAGGAGGAAAATGCCGAACTGACAGGCAGAGAAATCTGATGACGTTTTAGAAACTTGTGTGAAATTCACAGCAATGTTGTTGCTAAATGAAACAGAGAAAATGAATTCCTCTACTGGTACAAAGGCAATTTATTATGCCTTTTGTGGGAGGCTGCCAAAAAAGTTTCCAGTTATGTAGAAATCTAATGGAAATGAAATTCAGCAGAATTCATTTGTGTCAGTAACATTCACTTTTTGCCCTACCTTTCCTTATCTCTTTTAAAGTAAAATAAAGAAGGGAGGGCAGAAGAAGAGGAGGGCAGCAATTACTCTTGGCAATGTCTTTGAGACTATCCATTTCACGAAGGGAATCTTATATGATGCCAATTCTGAGACAAATTAGCAAGAACCTTAAATGTTGATTTTACGTTCTAGCTGAAGTTTAAACATTTAAGAGATACGATTAATGAATTGCTGTGGGGGCAAAGTTGATTTCAAACATCCCAAAATGTAGAAGTGTTTGGATCGGAGATATTTTGTTGTGCCATTGTAAAGGGGCTATTTGCCAAATTCACATCTGGATCTAGGATTTCGGCCTATTTCTCTTTTCCTAAGCAGTGTAAGTACTGGGTGTCCTGTCTTACTAATATGGAAACGGTCCAGCTGCATGATATATGAAGTTGCCTTACGTCCCCATAAAAAGAAGATTTGAAGGTTTCAGAGAGCCTGCATCTGCATCTATACCTGCTCTCCCTTTGATGCTGCTGAAACTGTACAGGGCAAAGCTCCACCAAATAAATTGCTGAACGAAGGGCATGGTCTGCAGTGCAAACCCATCCGTTTCCATACAGGGGCTCCAACAAGTGTGATAACCAGAAGGACTTTATTCCCTTATTAGGATAAAAGGCAGTATGAAACCTGCTGTAAAACCTGCTTTTTATGGCAGGACATGGAGGCTCCTTGAGCCACGACTGATGTCAGGAAAAGCTCAGCAGTACTAGGGGAGCTCTTCTTTCAGGAGACTCTCCTGTGTCCTTTGCCTTCAGTTGGGAGCTTTCTCAGAAGGACCATAATTACACACCACAGAAAAACTTAGGGGGTAAAACTAGTGCTTGCTTCCCTTGGAGGTTTACCTTGAGAAGCAGTTCAGGACTGGCCCTTCAGTCTTTTAGGGTGGGAAATGACAAAGCTGACTGAGATGGCCTCGGCATGTGGTGAGCTCGCAGGAAAATGCAGTTTAAACTGTCTCCAAAATGCTGGACAGATGGGGCTGGATTAGCTGAATGGCTTCTCCTGCATTTGTTTTCTTTTTCTTTCTGTCTGAAGACGACTTGTGAGCCAGGTAGAGGTGATGTTGTTTGCTCCTGTTTAGGCAGTAAATTGATAGGATATTCATGCTGGCTACTGGGAAATCATCTTCCATAGAGTATGTCCCAGAGTCTGGATGAACCAGAGATTCGACCTCTTAAAACAATATTCTTATCTGGATATTGAGAAGTTAAATGTCTGGGGATCCTTCAGATTATCTGATGGTAAGATTCTAGTTGGTATGAAATAATTTTGCAGGTGTTGGGGCAGAGTTTCCATGAGAAAGGCTCACCAGCATGATTGGTAGGACTTTCACCTGGAAAATGGGAACACGGTGCCTCAGTCCTGGTATGAGTAAATATTTATCTAAACTAGGTGGAATAAGATCAACAGGAGGCGTGAGGAACGTGGCAACCTAAAATACCAAATAGTGTAGCAGACAGGGCAGCATGCTGGGAGATCTGATACTCTAGACTCTAGTTTAAATCTTTCTTGGTCTCCTACCTCTTCTCCATCAGTACTCACTCCCGGACAAAGTGGGATGCTACTTTCTTCTCCCCACTCAGTTTCATACACTGAGTCTTTTTCTTTGACACTGAGTCATTTTCTTTGCTCTGTGTACATGTATCCAAAAGAGAGCATTTCATTTTTATATCAAACAGAAGGAAGAAATCCAGCTTTTTTGTTTCAGTGGGGAGAAGCAAGGAAAAAGTATTTTTGCTTCTATCCCAAAATTCTATATGCATATGGACGCATACCTTTTGCCTGGTTTTGTTTTATTGCCAAAGCAATAAAGCCAGTTACTCATACAGCCCTTGACAGCAGTGGGTCATCAGTTTTCCAAGCCATGCTGGAAGTTGCCTCCCTTAGGAAATTAATGAAATATTAACCACAGATTTATGTTGCTAAAATACAAAGGAGAGATTAGAAGATATGTAAACTTACGCATCTGCAGTATAAACAAAAGGATCAATTGGACTAGTAAGAAATGACAACTTTGTGTACTAAGAGGGTCGTTAGATCAGTTAAAAAAGCTGTCATTTTGCAGTGCCAAGACTTGCTCTTCGGATTCCAGGGAGTATTGGGAAAACGTGCTCTTCGTGGAGATGAGAATTATTGCAGGGAGGCTGAGGCTGGAAAATTAGGGATTCCACCAGTTTGCCACAACACTTCGTATGTGAAAGAAGTCTTTGCAAGTGTATTTTAAATGACTGTGGGTATCATTTAAGTGTTGCGAAAGTAAACTAGGCTAACTGAGGAGGAAGAGAGTCTCAGCTGAGACTCAGCTTATTGCAGACTTGGTGTAATGTCCAAAATTCATGGAGCATTTCGAATATGTTAAGTGGATAGAGCAAAGGTCTATCTGATAGACCAAAGGTCTAGATCAAGGCCCTTTGTCACCCCCTCCAGCTGTCCTTGCCCAGAACATTTCCCGCTGGGCTGTGGAGGTGTGGGGGAAGGCCAGAGGGGAAAGTGTCCACCCCCTCTCCTGCTCTCTGTGGTGGGCCGATGGTGCAGGAAGGAGTGGGTGGAAGAAAGCAGGAGCCTTTCAGCCAGAGCTGCTGCTGCTGTTCCCTGAGTGCTGGCCAGCACAGCCTGAGCAGCCTGGCTTTGATCTGGAGCAGCTTTAGTGGGGATAAAACTGCCTCTAAGGTGCTGACAGCAGGTTTGGGTACAATCTAGTTGTCTCTGTGGCTCCGGCAGAGGTCTTCTTCTGTACATAGTGGGCCTGTCCTCTACAGAAAGGCCACCTCTGATACAGACAACCTGCCTGGGGGCTGACTCATGACCAGCTCCTCCTGGTTTGGGTAAAAAGAACCTTTGCAGATACAAACACAATCTCCCTGTTTGTTTGGGAGGCAAGTTCTTCCTAGTGGGCTTCATTCATTTTTTCCTCTGGAAGCCGACCTTCAGTTGATTATCTACGCTATTATTAGATTTCACCAATAAATATAAAGGCATTACCTTTTTATTGATAGAGCCAGTAGTTGTGAATTAGACCTCAATGACTTCATCAGCATTGTTCAGCTTATTTATTTCAGCTGAAAAAAGCCCTTTAATAACTAAGTGCAACTTCTGTCATCTTTCATCTCCTAAAGCTGGAAAAGTAAGAGCAAAGGTAGGGAGGCTCAGGAACAGAGCTGTGATTCCGTCACGTCCTTTTCATGAGCTAAAGTTTGTTTTCCATGTCTCACTTTGGGAGCTGCCCAAGCTGCCTGGATTTGTCATGACATTACCGGGGTGGGGTTTCCAGGCCCGGCAGTCCTGCCCAGGTCCTGCCCCTCCTGGCTCAACAGAGCCAGAAATCCGGCCTTAGACAGGCAGGGATGGGCAGTCTTCAAACAGGACATGCCTCCATGTCCTCCCTTCTGGGGTGCCTGAGGGAGGGGTACCTGATAACCCCATATGGAAACTGTGGGTCCCTGCACCCCACCTTTGTGTAGGGCTGAATCAGGAAAAGGTGAATTACACTTTCCAAGCCTGGAAAAAACAGCTAGTGATAAGATATTTGCCTACCAGAGCAGCAGTGGCAAATATGGGTAAACGGGAACCTTTGAAAGCAGCTCCTAGTATTTTTAGCTCAGGTTGAGCAAACACTGCTCCACACTAATTTAAACCCTTCTTCCACTGTGGGGACACTGAAGCTGTTAAAAATAGTATCTTTTGTGCTAACAGAAATCTGTTTGAGCTATTAGAAATAAAAAGAAGGCTTTGAAAAGCTAGGCTGATGCAAGACCAAAACTGTGCACAAAGGTTAGCGTGGAACCTGCCTCACTGATTTCTCCCTGCACAGTCACAGGGAAAGAGAGTACATAGATTCATGGTCACTGATTGGCAACTGTACGTTCAAGGGAGTGATAAAACATTTCTTAGGATTAGAGCTGTTTCAGATGGTTTTGGGGGACAGATAGGGGTTTTTTCCTTCCTTCTCTGCATTTCTGGATAGTGACTAATGGAGTGGGATCAGGGTTGATGACTGGCTGGAAGAATAGCGGCGGTCAATCATTTTAATAAAAGGTTAAGAAAATATTGGAGCCCAAGTTATTTCAGACAAAAATGACTGCTAACAGTGAGTAGATCTTGCAGAAGGTGGGGTTTTCCCTGGGTTAAGCATGACAACAAGAGCCCTGCACCGCACCATTTGGAAATTACCTTTGAATAAATGAAGCTTTGCTTTTCCGACGTCAGGACTGCTAGCCTGGCGCAGCTCCAGGAGAGCCAAGAGCTCTACTCTTGTAAAATGATTAAATATGTATACTTTGTACTTAAACAGCAGGCAGGAAGCTTCTGCAGTCACAGTTTAGGATAGCCTTTTTATTTTCTTTTTTTTTAAGGAATTTCATCCAAAGACTATCCATTAACAAGTAAATTAAGGTTTTAAAGTTGACATATCCAAGAGTTAATTTTGCATTAAGTCAGCTCTTAAACATTTCCTTTATCAGGTGAAAATGTTGCCCCTTCTCTGTCTGGCACTGCGAATTTTTCCTCTTTAGCGTATCTGCTCAGCCTCACGGAAAAAATGATTGTTCCTTTGTCTTTGTAACTCTCCACTTCTCCGTTAAAATAAATGGACTGGTTCCAGTGAGGTTCAGAGGTTCATCTTCATGCCTACCAGGGCTCCCCTGCATGTTGTCTTGTGCAGGCAGTGGAACAAAAATGCTCCTGCTTCAAAGGCATAGTGTTTCTCCCCTGGAGATTAAAAGAGCATCTCTTTTAGTGGCCAGTCCTACAGCGATAAAGTGGTTGTGGCTGGGTTTTTGAAGGGTCAGGAATGATTGGAAGCATTTCAAGGGCTGAAGAGCCCAAAGAAAGCAGCTTTCCAGGAGGTGCTCTGTATCTTCTCCCGGGGAATTGGAATATATCAGGCTTCTCCCACGGGGAAGGAAAACTAGAGCTGCCACCACTCCCAGATCACATTTTTGATGTTGGCACCTGTGTCCCTTCAGTAGGGGGCAGTGGGACACATGCACATTTCCTTCTTCATCATGATCTGATCTCCAAATCTTTCTGCACATCACATGGTTTCTTTTCCAGCTCTCCAAACGCAGATATCACTCCCATCAGCAGGGCTGGGCCACCAGGCTCATGCTGAGACATTTTTTTGTTTCAGGATTTCAAGGCACAGGGGCAAGCAGAGGGCAAACCCTGTTCTTGAACAGAAATCCTGGGATGATGGCTGTGCTTCAGGCCTGCTGTGCTCTCACTCACACCTTGGTGTGTGCAAAGCTCACCTGCTCAATGAATCTCTCTCTGCTCTCCCCCTCCCTCCAGGCGAGCTCGTCGGTGATGTCTGGCCCAGGAGAGAGCACCAGTCCCGAAAGCAGCAACCTTAAGTATTCAAGTCAGGACGGGCTGTACACAGGAGTCAGCCTGACCTCCACGGCCGAAGTGACAGCGTCCGTGAGACAGGATCCCTGGTGTGCCCTGGCTCTGGCGTGACCTGGTGTGAGGGAAGCTGGATCCTGGCAGCCCCCAGACGTCTGCGCACAGTTTCCTCTGTGGAGCGGTCGCAGCGGCAGCGAGAGTGCTGGCAAAGACCATTCCTCTGAAATAGTTTTTGAGCCTTGGTGGCAGAGGTGTTTTTCTCCTTCCGAAAGAGACTTTGCCGAAGTGTCCAGTTCCTCATCTATGCAAGAAAAATGTAGGGAAAGCAAATGACCACTGGGGATGACTAATACAGCCTTACACTCTCAAAAAAAGCCTTCAAAAGCCAAAAAAAAAAAAAAAAAANNAAGAAGAAAAAAAAAAAAAAAAGGGAGCAATAAACCCACACCTATTGATAGATTCCAGAAATACGTTCTTGACTTACCCAGCAGTGCTGCCTTTCTGATTGTATAGTTTTCACTCTCTCATCGCCTTTTCCCCTGAGAATTTGTTGGAAGCTGTCAGTGTCGGGGAGGGAGTAGCAAAGACTTTAATTACCAGAGATAGTGAGATACTTTTTAATGAGTGTCAGAAGTGCTTACAGCTTGAGTTGACACAGACTTCCCGCAGTGAACATTTGATGTCCTCGCCCCATCAGACCTCTCCTTCTGTGCTCTCCATCTTCAGTGTGCCTTGCTCTGCTCTTCAGAGCCCAGCTAAGTGCCTGGAAGAAATCACAACGTTTGGTACAAGTCCCACAAGGTCCAGCTGGTTAAGGAGATTTTGGGATTGGTTTTTTTTGGTTTAAAATACTTACTCACTTTTCAAGACTGCGATATAACTTTCAAAGTACACTGTGACTGAGATTTATGAAAGTCCATGTTTCCTGGCTGAACTGTGTGGAGTCAGTCAAAATTTGTAAACAGGGTAGCAATCAGATATTTTTCTTCCATATATACAATAATTTTTTAAAGAAGTGCAATTTGCGTTGCAGCAATCAGTGTTAAATCATTTGCATAAGATTTAACAACGGTTTTTATACGAATGAATGAATGTAAACATTTTAACTTAATGGTACGTAAATAATTTAAAAGAAAAACTTAACTAGGCATCCTTAGGCTTTTTAGCGCAACAAAAATGCATCCAATTTCTGTATTTCCAGTTGTTAAAGCAAGAGTTTCAAAGAACAAGCCTTCTCTCAGGAAAATTGCCCTAGCCATTTGCTCAGAAGTGTTGTACAAAAATGCAAATGCATCCCCAAGGGTTTTTTTTGCCATTGAATAAGATGTGTGGTGGAAAGAAACAAATTGCAGTGAAACTTTACTACCTAACTGATACATATGTAAATACTACAGAAGATATCTAGGCATCTTGAAAATGTAGGATGCAATCTGTATAGTGTGACTGATGCATAGTTAGGTTGGTTTCCATTGGTTTTTAAGTGGGATGTCATTTGGAAAGTTGTTTCATCAGAGCTTTACAAATAAAAGGGTATCATTTTGGGATTTTTTTTTTTGTACAGTGTGCCTTTTCCTTTGTCTCCAACACAATTGTTAAGCTACATTAAAAGCTATGGAAATGTACCTGGTGCAGGTGGCACGTCCGCTGGCTGCAAGGAAGGTCTCCAGCTGAAGTGCCTGCTCTGCCTGCCTGAGTCTGCATTGTGTGGGTCTTCTGCAGCTGCCTTGACTACACCTTCTGATGATATGTAAAACTAGGGCTTCTACCTCCCAACACAGGCTCCTTGTGGGCACAGATGTGGGTTTTGTGATGAAGGTCTGGGGAACTGAGCCCATGCCCTGTTTTGCTTGCCCTTCACACCATAGCTAAAGGGTGTCTCCCAGGTTCCCTGAGTGAGCAAATATCAGAATGTCACCCCCTGCAGACATAACTGCTGAGTGGCAGAGGCTTTGAGTGCCTGCTGGCATCCTCCTGTGGCCAAAGGTGAAGGGCAGCAAAAACTGAAGGCACTGCTGCTGAAAAGAGAAGACAGTGAATTTTAGCTACTAAGAGAAGTGGAAAACCTTTTGCTGGCTCTGAGGACTGGTTCTTCTCATTGCTCAGCTGATTGGAGCCAGACTGCTGGGTGTGATTTCCAGCTATGTCAGCAGTGCTGTTGGACTGGGAAGCCGGGATGCCCAGCCTCCATACCCAGTGACCCGTGGAGTGGCCCCTGTGTGTCTCTTCGCTTCTCTGTGCTAGACCTTCTTTTGGGGTGAACTGGGGTAGCTCCTTGGCCTCCAGTGAAGCTATGCTGACTTGCACCAGCTAAGAATCTGCCCTTTGGTTTTCCAAACCTGACAGCTGAGGCCGCCTCCTTACGCCGGAGGTGTTGTGAGGAGCGTGGGATGAACGCTGCAGCACAGCCCCAGGAGGAAAACTGATCCTAGCAAAAAGGGATCAGGCCGAGCCTTGCCTGGGGTTTGGGGTGCTGTGGCCATCCAGGAGTGGGGATCAGTCGCCCTTCCTGGGGGGTTGTCATGCCATGCTCAGTACTGGGCCACCTCACGTCCTTGCTGCCTGTGGATGGGCACCCCAGCCCTGCTAGCCCTGGGGCCATGTGGGCTTGGATCTTGTGATTTACAGAAAATAAATACCTATCTAAGTGCAAATCGAGCCATGCAGAGAAACACTGGGCTTAGAAAACAAAAGATGTGGACAAGAGGGTGAATATCTTTACTCTTGAAGCACCTATTGGCTAAAACGCCCTTATTTGTGATTTTACAGGTGTTGACACTTAAATGGATAAAAAAGCTGTTGCTAACTGGTGTTGCAGTGTTCAGCCTTAGCTAGGGCCGGCATCCTTACTTGTTTCCCTTTTTCTTTTCCCTTTTTCTTGCCAGGGTCATGTTTCATGTGCCACTTCTGAAAAGCTTAGCACATAACCTGTACCTGCTAGGTGTGTCAGAGCTCCATTGCTCGGAGTTGCCATAAAGCGGGAGGTTTAGACCAGTTTCGGGCTGCTGACCTAGCAGAAAAAGTCATTGGGTTGCTGATGCTCTTGCTGGCAGCCACGTTGCTTTGAAACCCTGTGGCACCATTTAAGAGGGCTCCTAGGAGGCCCTGCTCCCTTCTCAGCACCACCTTAACCCAGGGTCTATCTCAAGGTGGTTTCTGCAGAAAATAAGTCTTGCAAGGAGCATGTAAAGATGCCCTGTGTGAAAACCTTCCTCTTGAATCTGAGGATGAAAATGCTCTTTTAGGTGATATCAGGAAAAAAAAACCCTAGAACCCCCCCAGTATTTCATAGGGACAGTGTTTCCAATTTTTTCTTATCAGCAAAAAAATCAAGAATGGAATACTTTGCCTCCTTGGACCAGAGGCAGGGCTGCCAGGTTTTCAACCCTCTGTAGGAGTCAAGAGAAGTGCAGCACCACGTTGCCTTACTGAAAAGGTGCTGAAGACCTCAAAGCTATGTTCTGTGTTATGATTTTATATAGAAAAAGACTGTAAGAACATACCTCCATACTTACCAAAACTGCTCTCCAAGTGCGCTGATGGCTGGAGCTGCTACTCCTAGGCAAAATAAAAGTTTCCTTTTTTTTTTTTAAATTATTTTGTCTTTCATTCCTGCTGAGCCAACACAGCTCTGAGTGTGTGAGCTGGACTTTGGTCTGGCTCTTACATTGCCATATCACTGCTACTGATGGATGGCCTGGACAAATTCCTTCCTCACTTATCCCCACTTCTCTGCAGTGACAGCCCTGGGCTGGGGTGCAAAAGAGCAATGGGAGAGTTTGACCATGAGTTTTGGTTACTAGTGAGGCTGAACAAGCCAGGTTGACCCCAGAGCATCTTTCCAGTACTAGAATGAAGCTTCAGAGGTGACATTTGGAGGTGGGGGGAAAAGGCATATGGCCACTTGTCATGTTAACACCTTTTCTCTGGAAAGAGTAAAAATTATACACCAAAAGTCACAGGGCATCTTCTTCAGGGTCCCCCATCAAGCAATACTAGAAGGCTCAAATTTGCTTCAGCAGCCCCTCAAGATCTGACTGCTCCCATCCATGAGTGTTACCCTGGCCTCCAATCTTCCCTAGGTCCTAGATTCTGTTTTAGTAATCTTCCTGACACATTCACTCATATTTTCTTCTGTTCTAAGAGCTTGAAATAAGTTGAGATCCCTACTGTGGCTCAGAGTGGTATTTTTCAGCATGGCAGTGAGGGTGTGTGGTATGAGTGGGTGCAACAGCTGCCAGGTTTGGGTCAGAGACCTAGAGAACCAACCCAGGCAAAGAGAACCAGCCTTGGACACGCTGCCCAAAGAGAGTAAGAGGTGCCTGGCTGTTTTCAGAACTGCAAGTGGGCTTTGTTTCCTGTGAGTGATCAGAGGGCAAAAACCTGGCTGTGAAGTGAGGAGCCAAAGTAGCTGATTTTTGTTTTCCTGTTGCAAAGCTAGACAAAGCCATATATCATCTCTGTAACATTTGCCATATACAACTTGGGTAATTCAGTGTCTGTTCCTGCACAAAAATAATAGAACTTTTGCTCCTTTCCAAGAGAAGAAGGGATTTAGGGGTGACACTCTGACCTTCCTATTGCAAGCCTTAGTTGAGCACAGGGTGCAGAAACCTAAAATGGACTTCAACTCTTCCTGTGTCCTCACAGCTCCAGACCTTCCTTTATCCAGCTGTCATGAACTTCATTCCTCACAGATCCTCCAGTTCCTAAATCTGTATACACTGGACATTCCAGGGTTTTGTCAAACACACTGAATTCAGTATTAAAATATAGGGCAAGGGTTGTTACAGTGGGCCAGCAAGAAGGAAACTGAAGGCTTGAGGAGAAGTTTCATGTGCCTTCTGCTCCATATGTTGCAAAAGGCTTGAGGCCTTCACTGCATATTTGTAATGTGTTTTGGAAACACTTCTTAATGTTTCCTCAAAGCTATCTGATGGAAGTCGGTATCATATCTAGGAGAGGGGAGTAGAATTTCACAGAATCACAGAATCTAGGTTGGAAAAGACCTTCAAGATCATCAAGTCCCACCTTTGATCTATAAATTTAGGTGCCTGGGTGGACACGCCATCAAACAGGAGTTACCAGTGTTGTAATCAAAAGTGCTAATGTACTCCTTGAACAAATAATAAGGAAAATAGTGAGTAGGAGTCAGGAGGCAATTTTACTTTGGTATGCTGCATCCAGACCTGGCACCCACATTTGAAAAGGGCGTTTAAAAATTGGCAGAGGTAGGGAAAAGAATCACTGAAATGATTTACGAACTAAGGAAAATATCTGGTCTTGATAAATTTAAAGACCACAGTCTGCTTAGAGTATCTAAAGGAGAACTAAAACGTGACTGATGTAGTAAGCCCCATCCTGGAGAGAAGATGATAGGTGCTAAGAGGCCTTTGACTTTTCAGAGAAAGACCTAATAAGATCTAGTGGCTAGAAGGTAAAGCTGGATTAATTAAAAAGATAATTTAGCTGCAGCTGAAACAATGAACATAATTAGTGACTGGAGCCATAAGAGAAGAAGACGAGTGTTCAATCTCTTGTTGCCTTCTCAACAAAGCTGTCTGGAAGATGGGCTTTAGCTGACCAAAAGTGACTGGGTTCAGGACTGAGCATGTTGCATCTGCTGCATCATGATTTATAGTCCAGATTAGTTTCCAGTTGGTCTGAAACCATATTACTTTTTGGGATGAGACCCAATGCTGAGATCTTGAATTTTTGCTGTTATTAAAAAACCCATGGCACTCTTCCTGAGAGCCATGGCAAACACTGTGGTGTTTTGACCCAGTTTCAGCATAAGTAATTATTTTTTTGCATACCTAAAATGTCCTACTTCCTCTCCAAAACTGCCTTGCATCTTTATTGTTTCCTGTTAAATACATCCTTAGTTCCATAGAAGAAAAGGCCGTGTTTTGAAGTTGAACAAACAGGACTTGAAAATCTGTCCCCTCTTACAGCACAGCACAGAGATGGGGGCTGCTGAACAGCCCCTGCTCTTGGAAAAGCAGGAAGGAAACCTCTGCAAACAGCAGTCTGCAGGTCTGTAGTTTGTGACCTTTTGATGCCATGAAGACCACAGCTTGAAGAAGGAACAGAAGTATGTGGGTCACCTCAAAAATGTGGCAATTAAAAAAAAAAGAGTACAGTGGGAGCTTAGTTAGTGCACTGAACCCCAACCAGAACCCAAATTCTACTTGTTCTTCTCATGGGAATAAATAGTGCTTAAAGTAATGCTGCTTTTTGTGCCTTCCTCACAGAGGACCAAGTGTTGTGGCACGAGAGGGAGGGGATGAGCTTTGTCTGCTTGGCCGGTCGTGTATCTGGTCCCTTGCCAGCAGAGAGGAGCCCAAACCATCGAGGCAGATCCTGGTGACCGCTCCTACTCTGAAGGGGTTTTGCACAAGTTTGGCAGATGTGCCTCCTGGGAGTGTCCTTGCTGACAGGAGAGGATGTGCACGTTTGGCCAGGGCTGTGGGGAAGGGAGAGGGAAGGAGGCCTGGGGGAGGGGAGATCTGCCTTGCTCAGCTGCAGCATCATGAGGAACTGCTCGTGGGCAGCCTCTGCTCACAGAGACTCAAGGTGCATGAGGACCAAGAACCTGAAACTGGCCTTCTCTGAGCCTGCAAGCACCTCTGGTAAGCTGAGGACCCCCATCTTCTACGTGTGGGTGTGGGTGTGCAGTGTCTTCATCTTCTAAAAATTAGATCTTCTACTCCATGTCTTTTTTCCTACAATAATTCACATTTGCCTGTAATTGTTCCATTTTACCTGAATAAAAGTTTATTAGAAATGGAACAGTGGGGATGATGAGTGGTCCCCTCTAGGCCAGTGACAGGTGAAAAGTTGTGCCTGTGAGGTCTGGGGAGGCCCAGCTGTCCCAACATTGTGCACTCTGTGCCTGGGGCACCTCTTGGGCTTTCCATGACTTGGACAAGATACAAGGCTCTTACATGTATATACAGTTCTTCACAGAGTTAATGATGTATGTCACAAGGTTAATTTAATTAAATTTAATTTTAAACTGTTAGAAACCTGTCAGCCTGGAACAGGCTCCTAAAGAAGCAATACTCCCTTCCTTATCATAAGGTAATGTTCTGTAGTTTCCAGTAACTTTGGCGTGTCTTTTTTTTCTTTCCAGATTAAGGCAAGAGTCTGGACACTGAAAAAATAGCATTACTGTCTTAACCAAGGGAAAAACCAAGTTGCTCAAAAGTTTGACTAACAAAATATTTATTATTATTGCAAGCACCAAATGATACCTTCAAAGTTTTTTAAAAATTGTGGCTACATTCAGAATAGGTATGGAATAATTTTACCCTGTACACCTCAGAGACTCCCAGAAAATTAGAAGACAACTTTTCAAAAAAGAATTGATAGGATTAAATGTGCTCTAGGCAGAAGGAGGCCGGGGATGTCTTTAAAGTTAGAGCTCTCACTTTGTTACCCAGTCTTATGCTTTGCTCTGGGTAGTGATAAAGTTTCTGGGACTAAATGAAAGCTTTGTATAGGCAGGAAATTCAGGGAAAATAGCTTGGCTTTCTTCATTTTCATGATCAGCTTTCAGCAAAAGTAATAAACCTCAAGCACAGATTCCAGCAGACTTGGGCTTTGTAAACAAGATGCCAATGTCTTACCATTTCTCTGTGTCAGAGGTCATCAGGGAAGACATGGATAGGCACTGACAGCTGTGTGCTGTCCCCCTTCTCCAGTGTAAACCAGTCCTGATCCCACTGCAGGCAGCGGTCCCTTGTGCAGGTAGCTAGGGGTACAAGCTAGAGCACTTGCTTCAGCACTGGGTGACAGGGTCAAATCTGTCACACTGCAAAGCACTTATCTAAAGCGAAGCATTAGCCCTTCTGAAATGAGCCATATATAAAAAACTCAGGGAAAAACGGAAGGAAACTCATATTTCACGCCTGTTGTGTACTGAGGCACTATGATGTTGGTGTACACTCTACTTTTTCTGTTCCTGTTAGGCAACCTAAAAGGTGGTCAGGATGCTTCACTTGTGTTTCAGTGTACTGCACTGATGGGGAAAGCTGTGGGAGTGACATGTTAACCCTGAGGTTTCAGCCATACACGACTCTGAGAAATCTTACCCTCGCCTCTCTATTCCCACAGATTTACACTGAGATCTTCCACATCCCTCCCAGCCCTAGGTCTGCTCTTGCTCCCCTTGCAGCCAGGAGTGGAACTCCTCACAGCTCAGTGGCAGAAGTGAGCACTGAGTTATGATGAACCTTTAAAAGAGATGAGCCCAGCCTGGAATTATGGCCAGCTAAAGCAGGCAAGCACACAGGAAGCAGCACGTTGCCTGGTTCCATGTGAAAGCTGTGCTAGCTGTAAAGGCACGGAGTGTGTGTTTGACACCTTTGTAATTAACGAGGCAGACACGTAGATCAAGCCCCAGCCATTGGGAGAAGACTTGTAAGAGGCAGAGGAATTCAGGACAGGCTGCAGCTAACTTCCCCAGGCAGCTTGGGCCAGGCAGTCTGTGGTTCAGGCGCTTGCCAGGTGCCAGAGCCACCGTGAAATCTTGGCCATCGAAAGCCCAGCCTACCAACTGTACCCGAGGGAGGACAAGTTACCCTTGCTGTCAGGGCATCAGGGGTCACGCTCCCACCTCCAGCACCCAAGCGGTGGTGCAGGAGAGCCATTCCCATCTGGGATGCTTCTGAGAGAGCCTGCACTTTGGGCCCAGAAATTCAGTTTTGAGCAAAAATGGCCTGTTGAAAGGAGAACAGATATTCCCTGTGGTTAAAAAAATAGTGTGTGCTACCTAATCAGCATGGGTGTATGGGAGGGAAGCAAGGTAATAAGGGCCAGGTGGACCTCTGCTAATAAAAGGCATTGCAACAGAAGGCAGTAGGAACACACCTTTTCAGGGAGAAGATGCAAGATTAGGACAGCTGCAGCACAAGAGAAAAGCAGGATGAGCCAGAAGTTGTATTGTGATCAGAAGATCAAACCTTTTCAACAGAAGCTTTGGAAGATATTTAAATTGATGTTCTAAATTACTGAGTTGAAAGTATCTGGTTTTCAAAAAAAATCATTTTCACTACAGCCAGGCTTCTTTGACAGGAATACAAATATTTCGCAGAGCCTTTTTGGTTGAGAAAATGAATTTTTGGTTATATCTTCTGTTGTAGATTTTCTGATAGCAAACTTCTTATTGGAGCTAAGGGAAATTCATGATTTGCCAAACTTCTTGTTGCAGTAATTTTGGCGTAGTCTGCTGTTGCCCTTCTTGCATCAGAGAATCCTTCTAGACACCCACAGGCACTATGGCTACATGCTGTCCTGAAGACAACTGCCCCCAAAAGAGTCCTCCAGAAGGGCTAGCCTGGCCCATAAAGTCTATATGAGCTCAAGGGATAGCCCAGATTAAATGGATCATTTAGGTAAAATCCCTCTAAGCAGAGAGGGGTCTTAGCTCTGTAAGCAGACAAGGTAGAAGCACTGATGAGAGACAGCAGTGACTATCTGGGCTCTTTTAATCACTTAAGCTTGTTAGGCACGCTGTCTTCAGTCTCATCAGCAGGTGAATGGGGGAAAGGGTTAGCCACCAACACTGTACCAGCACTGGGGTGTCACCCTCAGCTGCGGGTTGGCCCTCTTTTGCTGGTCAGCAAGGCTGTGTCTCAGCCAGCAGGCTTGGACATTGTGCATCCAGAGAGGGCTTCCCCGGCCCTAGGGAGAAGGGAGGTTCATTTTCCAGCCATAGATAAGATTAGATTCACTCCTCTGTTCTGTGTGTACTATTGTGCTTCTATGAATTAAACATGTAGCCAGGGAACAGGACAGCATCCTTCTATTAATAAATACAGAGCAGAAAATTGGAAGAATGAATGTGAGAATTTCATTGTTTGAAAAAGCTAAGCAGTGGACCTGAGGCATGCAGTATGTTTTTAATTAGAATTATTATTTAAAGTGATCAGTACTGAACAGGCTCCTTGAGTTCTCTGATAGCATATTCATTAGCTAATCAACAGAGCTATTACTTTCTTTAAAGTATGCCCTGCTTTGTGGTACTAAAGTGCACACACTGATTTACTGGTAAGGGTAATTAAAGGCCATGTCATAAATGCCACTGACGTCATGGAATACTGTTCTTTAACCGTCTTTCCAGCTTACCCTTCCACATGGAAAAACAGATATTTTGCAGCTGACCCTCACCTGGTGTCAATTCATTCTCCCTCTACTAGCATCTCTGCAGTTTGGTGAGCCCATGGCAGCAGAGGGTGTAGTTTTGCATTTATGGTTTCGCACACACATGAAGTATATGAATTTGGAAGTCTTTCATACACCAGCCTTTGCAAAAGTCTCAGTACTGCTCAGAAGCTTTGTCACAACACAGTCTCGTGCACGAGTTTCAGAGGAGAGCCTACACATATCTACTCTATGTTACTCAGAGGTAAAGCCCGGCTGGGGCTGGTGAACTCCTCAGAAAATAAGAGCTTTCCACCACACATGCCTTGCACTTCGATCTTCCCTGAAGGTGGAAATACAGCTTCTCGTGGTATATTCCTTTCAGGTTCTAAATGGAAATCTTATGTATAAGGGGAAGGCCAGGTAGGTTGGAACAACTGTAGCTAAACTATGCATTCTAAACATGTATCTCTACGTAGCTCTGCATATGGGCTGCAAAATTTGGAGGATCTTCAGCACTAAAGTCTGAAAATCAGGGGTGTTTTGCATCCAGCTGAGCTCCTAGCTTGTAGATGCTGTAGTGGAATGTGGGTGCACGAGTGAGCACGGGAGCACTAGCCCGGGTGGTTCCTCCTTCTGGCCTGCTTTTCCTCCTTCCTTCTTCCTCTTCTTCCCTCTTTTTCTCCTTCCTTCTTCCTCTTCCCTCTTTTTCTCCCTCTATGCCTCTGTTCCATCCTGCATATTTTGGTTTGTTTCTTCTCAGCTACAGGTCTGTCTCCCATATATTTCTGGACAATTGAGAGGTTGGAAGCATCTTTAAATACACAGCACTGAATAAAACTACTTCCTGATTTTTTTCCACACCATTTATTAAATTCTTCAGTATAAGAAAGTTGTGTTTATCTTTACTGAAGTTCATTTAGTGCTATCATTCCTGATAGCAGCAATAAGTAGGTCATAAAAACAGAATGGATAATCATCTTTCACTCTTGCAGATGAAAGAAGCAAAAAAGGTACATACCAATAAGAAACAAAATGGAAACCACTTTATTTCAGAATATGGCAAAATATTTTTGTATTTCAAAGGTATATATGTTCCTGTTTATCTTAAAGATGCCTGTTTCCAGTGCAGATGACTGGCTTCATTTGTAATTTAAAGCAATGGCCAAAGTTCTGTTCTGATTATGAATTACTCACTTAAATGAGTGTTTGCTCTCTGTTCAAAATGAAAATTACCAAACGCGGTGGGATAAGCCCACTTGTGCAGCCAGGGTGCTGTCATGTTTTCCTATTACTTTTAAGCTGGAAAGTGCTCTGTCCTCCCTCCATTGCTGAGACATCCAGTGGGGTTTATTATCCCCATTTTATGGATCAGCGGGGATTTAGAAAGCCTCTGTAGTTTTCTTAAAATCTCACAGGAGTCATTCACAGACATTTACTGAGTATCTTACAGATCCCAGGCAATGTCCCAGCTGGGGAGTCTTGTAATATCTCCCCAGTGCCAGGACACAGGCAGTAGTGTGTGACAGTTCCTATTAGTGACTACACAGCATGGCATGGCATGGTTTTGGCTGGGATCACCTAACATTTTCCTAGCTGTTGCCCCTGGTTAGGGAAAAGCAGCTGGGCCAGGGACTGCTCCTGGTTTGGATTGTTGCCCTCCTGCTTTGGAGAGTGAGAGCTTAGCCAGAGGGACATAGGATGTGCTTTGCAGTGCTCCTCCTTTAAGTGTTCCCTGGCCCGTTTTATTTCCCAGCGTAGGTACAACCACTTGGCATGTGTTTGTGGTTTGTGTTTGTCTGCTGGCACGGAAGTGACATATTTCAAGACTGGCTGGTGAAGAAAGAAGAGGAAACACGATATGAAATGTGGATGAGTCTTATGTGACCCTGAGCCAAGCCCTGCCTCAAGACTGGGGATATGTTTTCATGAAGGAACGTGATTCTCTGCCCATGCAATGTCAGCACAAAGCAGAGATAGGCCCCAACACGTGACACTTTAGTGACTAGTTTGAATGGAAATGTGTGATTTCTGAACAGATTTATTGTGCAAGCAAAAATATATTTGCTAAAGATTACAGCAGTGTGTTTGCTCTGAATGCTGAGCCTAGGAAAAAAAAAAGCCTGCCCTGTGTGACTTTTCATAACACAGTGAAATAAGGTCTGTCGTGTCAAATACCTGTTTTGTTAGCCCTCTCCCATGGTCTGCAGTGCAGGGATTAGGCAATGGAAGCAGAGTAGAGCCAGGGATGTAGAGACCACTGTCTGGCTCAGACACGACCTCCTGCATCCTCTGTGGATGTTGCTGATAGACCCACTTACCTCCCACACAGCCGCAGGGTCTGTGACAGGAGTGGAACCTACGTGCCCACTGTTCCCTGACCTTGCCAAAACTCTCCTCTGCACCATATGTGGGGGGACATCAAGGAGCTCTTTGGCCCACTGGAGTCCTTGGAGTCCTTCTCTAATCTTCCTCAAGCTTCTTTCTGCCACCTTGCTCTTAGGGTATCAGGGACCCAGGAGCCTCTGCTGTTGAGAACCAGGACTCAGCCTTGGACCTCTAATTAGTCATTATTGCTTCAGATAGCCAATATTATTACCTTCGTGTTAGTGGTATCACGTTGTATAATTGCGTAGCTGGAAGGTTTGTGGAGGAGTTAGAGCTATGATTCTGCTGCTGTGACCATTATCCCTGAGATGCAGCAGCTAAGGAGCTGGGCCCCTTCCCCTTCAGAGCAGTTTTGCAGGGTGGGTTCATGAGCACTTTCACTGAGGATAACTCACAGGCCACACAGTCTAGCAGGCAACCAACCCTCCCGGTCTGAGACCATATGTGTTCTGGGACTGTGAACCACGTGGATGGGGGGAACAGGGCTGTCTCAGGGTTTTTGATGAAGCCAAGTGGATGCAGAGTGCCATCTGGGGAATTCCACAAGTCTAAATCCACCCTTTTTCTTTTGTCTTTTAAAAAAATTTGTAAAGCGCTCAAGTGACTGATCTACAACATGCAGACCTCAGTTTGGTTTGGAACTGAGATTCAGATGCACTTGTAGACAAAAATTAAAAAATGTGATCTTATAGGCGTACTCAGGGTCAGCTGATAAAGATAATTCTTTTGCCAGTGTGTTGAATCCAGTTACCAGTTCTATCACTCAATTTCCTTGGCAGAAACATTCCCGGGACCTTTTTTTTTTCTTTTGCTGGTACTCTGCTGCACTGTTTGGAAAGAGAAATGCAGCCAACTGGCAAGTTATCTTGGAGTTGTCCTTGTACAAGGGAAAATGGGGCTTGATTTGGTCTGGAAGTCTGCTAACATTTGCTGCTGTGGCATTTTTGCCAGTCTTCATGACGCCAGCGTACGGAGGAATGCTGCAGCACATGTATTTGAGGGGTTTGTTTAGTGTAAGGGTGTCTGTAGGAGGAGTATTTTCCTGAAAGGAACAAGTGGAGTGGCTGACCTTGCACTGATTCTGCTGACAGTTCCTGCTTGAAATAAGGTTGCCCTGGTCTAGTGCAACATCACTCACCTCCAGTCAGGGAGTTTCAAATTGTTAGGAGACACAAAAGAGCTATATAAGGAGTAACACGTCCACAGGCATCCCTCTGCACCAAACATGGGATCCGAGCACATGAAGGCTCTGAAGAAACTCAGCTCCAGACTGAAGGTTGCAGTCGGTTTATAAAAGAAATCTCTCAGCTCTGTGTGTCTTCAGCCACCAGAATTCAAATCTAGTTCTGGATCCCAAGTCATGTTAAAGGCAAGAAAATATCCTGAAAATATCCTGAAATAGCAATCAAAATGATCGCCAAAGTACTTGTTTTGCAAGGCCAGCAGGAACAGCATCTGTACAGCTGTTACTTAAAAACATGAAAATCAAAAAGCATTGTTGAAAACTGATTTAAGGGGCTGGGCAGATTCAGGTGCAAGGCAGGAGATCGAATGTTTTGCCTCTTTGCTCTCCTCATGCTTTATGCCTTGGAAACCTACCTATGTCCTGCCTGTTAATGAACATCTGCTTTTGATTGTCACAAGCCCATATATTTCAGTAAAATAAACATATCTGATCTCCACTTGGGAAAGAGCTTATTGTTTCTGCTGTGCCAGGTTCAAATATTGCTTTTAAATCAGAGATGGCCATTTTTTTTCTCACTTGCCTAATAGTTACCTTTAAGTGCTAAATGACTCCATCAGGAATTATGCTTCTGTGTTTGGACTAGCTGCAGGACATGGGCTGAAATGTTGCCTTTTCTTTGTTGTCTGATGGATCTTGTGTTGAAGGACTATCTCCTGGCTATATCAGCTGTTGGTGTTAAAAAATAAATATATCTTTCCTAGAGCTAATTCTGTGTTAGTTCAGCCAGACACTGGACTAAATACAAGTGACAACAATAGAACACGGCCTTACCAAGTCTATTCATCTTACCTGGCAACTCTGAGCTACTGTCTTTATCGAAGCCAAGAAAGTTGTTACCATCGTGGCTGTCTATCTGTCCATGTGACTTCATGCCTGACAAGGGCTCCAAACCTGCATGATAAAAAAATAGAGTAAAAAGGAGCTCCTGGTTCCCCAGAACAGACAGACCTTTACACGTCATGGCATGGTGTTTGCCGCCTGGTGACCTATCAATCTTATCCTACAGTATAAAAATCACTGCTTCTACACATGGGAGAAATCAACATCTATTGGTTTCGTGTTGACTCTTGGACTACATGATCATGACCATTTTTATCATGGTTTTGGTCTTGCCTTACAACAGCGCTGTGAGCAGCTGAGAATTCTCACCTTCACATTTTAGTCTTGGTTTCAACTAGACTCTGCAATTAGTTGTGAAGTAATGGGAGTAGGAATGATTTTCTACTTGAGAGAGTAAAAGGTTCAAGATTTAATCCCTCTTATTTATATATTTATTATGTCCCATCTAGTTGGCAAAAAAAACATTTAGCAGTTTAACTGCAGGGAAAACATCTGTGCAAATGCACTGGTTGAGACCAAACAACCTTCTAGTCCAATACTCTGTTTATAAAACTGTTTACAAAAACTGGCTACATGCTTGGGAAGACTGAGAACAGGACATATGTATATTTTCCTTGAAGTCCCTTGCGCCCTGACCATTTTCAGCTCAGAATGTTTTGGACTTTCCTAGCTGCCACAGTTTGTTTATCTAGTAGCTTGCCATGGATCTCTTGTCCAGAGCTTGTCCTGTTCCTTCCTGCTGCACAAGTAGCTGCACCTGCTGCAAGAACCAACTCCCCCTTTGGCTTGCCATGAACCCTGATCCTATTTGCTTCATTTGATGGTTCCTAGGCCGTCTTTTGAAGATACTCTGGATAGTTGATCCCTCTCAAGTCACTTCTGAGAGATGACTGTCTTTAATGTCTCAAAACCTGGATCCTCCAAGAGCATGTTGTCCACATCACATTGACACTGCTTATTCCTATTTGAGAAGAGTGTGGTTGCCCACATGCAGTGTTGTGCCACCAAAGGCCATGTTCGTCTTGGGAGAGTTAGTTGGGAGAAAATGGACAGAAGTGTTTTAGTCCATAAGGAAGCCTGTGCTGCAGAACTAGCCTGTTTGCGCTCAGCAGGTCTCTCAGAGACATCCAAAAGCATCAAGCCAAGAGCACAGGCACAATTGGACTGTCCTACACCCTGAACCCGCCCAAAACCACAGAACTCGCTGCTGAGGAGAGCAGCTGGCCAAGGACATGCCACAGCTCATAAGGGACATGTTCAACCTCTGCCTGGACAAAGGGACAGCTGAAAAAAGAAGATCTCTCTAGGATTCCAGTGTATCTCCTGACAGTTCTGGTTAGGAAGAAGTATGTTTTGGGACATGCTTTCAACCCTCTCTGTTGTATATTTCCTTCTTGGCTTGCTGCTAACCAGTCTGCCCTCACAGGAAGTTTCTGCTTTGCTAAAATTAATGCATGTCTGCTCCCAGGCAAATATCTCCAGCGTTCCAGGTATTGGAGAGTTCTTCATTCACATCTCAAATCTAGGCCAAATTAAGGCCACATCTGTGCTCAGATGGGTGTACTTCCACCCCTTTGAGTTTCCACTCAAAGACAGTCCATTGTCCATATTTTATTTTTTTTCCTTATTTTTTGCCCTTCTCAAGCATCCACCATTTTGCATCAAGATTAATGCAGCTGCAAGAATACTGCAAGGGACTGTGGAGTGGGCAGCGAGGGAATACTCTGCCATTGCTTATTACTTATTCTCAGCAACTGAGAATACTTCACAGAATGACTCAGTGAACTACTACCTCACATTTCTCATTTGAGCAGCATCAGGGAAAGGCTAGAACAGCAGCAGCCCCCACCTTCCCCTGCCCCCAAAGGCAAACGAACCATTAAAGCAGTAAAGCAGCAGAGCAAAGGTGTGTTTGCTGCACAAGGCTGGTCTAATAAAACTGAACTTTGCCCAAGACTGAACAAAATTGTAAGAAAGACACAGTCAACAATTAAGGACATGTTTTTTATAAGGAAAAGTTATTTATGACCTTCATCTAACATTTTATGAAGTTTTAACTTTGTTACACAACATCCATTCCTTTCATGCTTTGGCAGGAGGGATGTCAGGACATTAGGATAGATGCAATAACCACATTTTTTTATGCTTACTTGTTAGTGAACTACCTTCTCTTTAAAGTGTTTTATGGTCCAGTAACTCTATTTGCATAATTACTGCCACATCACCAGTCAATCAGTTTTATGTGTTTCTCTCCCAAACCAATCTAAAATATGACACGTATATAAAAACATCACCCATGATTGTACAGACTTTACATTTATTATTGCTTCAGGTCAAAGATATATGATAAAATTACCCTCTGTTATTTCCCCCTCCCTTCCAGCTTCTTTAATTCACAACTCTGAACACTTCCTTTAGTATTGTTTATCAGCAATTTTATTTTTCTCTGAATGGGAGACAAAAGAAAATAAGTAATGGAGCTAGTCAAAACAAAGCAAGTAACTACCACAGGCAGTTATGAGGATTGCCCATTTTTACAAGCATGTGGAATCACAAGCAACTGTACACACTGATAGGCTTGTCACACAGATATCTGCAGGAAAGACAAAAGTATTCCTGCATTCTGGTTAAATTCCAGACTTGAAAATAAGTGGTTCCAATGGAGCCTGGGCTCCTGTGACAGCTGAAACTTGATGGTTCTATTTCACTTCTTGGTGAAATATAAAAACAAAAGAACCTAACCTCAAGTTAGATGATGTGACTGACATAAGTGTCATCAGAAGCCAAGATGAACAAATTCTTTTCTGCATTTTACATACAAGTTAAATAACGTGACACAGTTCATTGCTGGTTGGGTCTTGTCACCAGTCCATGTACAGGGAGAAAATTCAGAGATACTAGAAATCATTCAAAATGAGAAGAAGTACTTGATTTCTTCATGGCAGGAGTTAGCTTCCAGTCATGAATTATCATAGAATAAACAATCTGACATGTTCTTCAAAATTTTTTTGCTGATCCTTGCTAATCTTCCATCCAAGGTACACCACAGTGGACTTGACTTTTCATCCTTCTTATTGCAGACTTACTGAGTGTAAAAATAACTTCTGGACATTTGAAGGAAAAATGAAAAACCAGCTTGTTTCCTGCAAAAAGTAAAATATAACAGTAAGCATACTTATCAAACTTCTCGGCTCCAGAAGATCCCAAACAGAGCCAAAAAATATGTAATATCTCACTTCTGCTGACGACTAATTTATCTTGTTCTCCTCAGTGTCCAAAGTATCAGTGCTGTGTTTTTGTGTTTAGGTTCAAATTCTAATGGATCAGAGCATAGAGGTTTGAAGTAAATGGCAAAATGCCCACTTATTTTCATGAAACAAGAATTTACATCTGCTTCAATAAAAGATTTCTTGGTTCTCACTACCCTGGCCTGGGTGGTGTAATCCTCTGTTTCTTTGTGCTCCACTTTAGCTCATTGTTGATTCAAACTCTGCTATTTGCATTCTGCTAGGAAATAATCCAGTGCGCTTTAAACTGGAAAACTCTAGAAGCAACTGGAAGGTGAGCTGATTGCTGTTTGTGGTTTTACAGTAGGTTCTTCATTGCTGACGAAATTTTTATAGGCAAATAGCGGTTTCTTTCAAGCAGCTTTCATGGCAGCTGTTGACAGCTTCCTTCAGAAAAGCCAAGCCTCACCATTGTACAAATAATGTGTTCGGTCTTATCCCGACAGGGACAGCATTATCAACAAGTTCCTGTCTTCTGCTTGATAAAAAGGGTTTAATAAAGCAGCCTTTGTACAAAACACACCGTGAAAAAAGCAGCATGCAAGCAAAGACAAGGTAGATCATTTGACTCAGTCATACTGGGCGGAGATTTGGGGTAGATGCTGTAGCTGCATTTGTAGACATGCTCTTGTTTTCCTTCCACAAGAGATGAAGGTCTGGTGGGAATGTTGATTCTTAAACATCTGCCAGGAGATGCTGCTCTGAATCCTGAGATAACCGGGCTCTGTCTCTTAATAAAGTCAGATAATACTCCATCAAGCTTCTGCTTTCTTTCCACATGGAGAAAGTCTAAATTATTAATTTTTGAATTTTGTGGTTTGTTGTTTTGTGTTTTGGGTATATATAACCTGCATAGTCATGGGAATATGCAACTGACAAGGGAAGCAATGGGACCATGTGCCCTGTGGTGGCATCAGCACCTCTCTGATCCATCAGGTGACCCACCTGCAGTTCCACACAAGCAAGGCATCAGCTCAGTTCCCTTGCTAGCCTGAGATAGTGCTGAAATGGGAGTTCTGTGATTGAAAGATGGAGAGATGCTGGGCTGTGAGATTCTACCAGGGCAGTATTAACCAAGCATTGGCACAGATTGTTTGTGGAGAGAGGTTGTGGAGCCTTTTGGAGATATCAAAAGCTGCCTGGGCATGGTCCTGGACACACTAATCTAGAGATGGCCCTGCTTGGGCTGAGGGGTTGGACCAGATGACCTCCAGAGGTACTGTTGTGGTTTAGCCCCAACCAGCAACCAAGCACCATACAGGTGCTCACTCACTTTCCACCCATCAGGACAAGGGGGAGAAGAATTGGAGAGGTAAAAGTGAGAAAACTTGTGGGTTGAGATAAAAGCAACTTAACAACAATAATATTATTAACAATGATATCGCAACAATAAAAGCAATGACATAACGGAAAGGAAGATAAATTAAAAAAAAAAAAAAGAGAGAGAGAGAGACTGAAATAAACCACAAAAAAGTCAAGTGATGCAAATGAAAAACAACTGCTCACCACCAACCAACTGGTGACCAACCAGACTCCAAGCAGCTGCCCCTGGTCAACCTCCCCCCAGCTCTGTAAGTTAAGCATGACACCACATGGTCTGTGATGCCCCTTTGGTCAGCTGGAGTCAGCTGGCTGGGCTGTGTCCCCTCCCGGCTTCTTGTGCACCCCCAGCCTCCTCACTGGTGGGGTGGGGTGAGGAGGAGACAAGATCCTGAGGCTGTGTAAGTGCTGCTCGGCAATAACAGAAACATCCCCATCATCAATGCTGTTTTCAGCACAAATCCACACTACAGTCCCCTATTAGCTACTATGAAGAAAATGAACCCCACCCCAAACCCTCGGTTGCTTCCAGCCTCAGCCATTCTGTGATTCTGCAAGTATTTAATCCAAAAGAAACCACTACCTTCCCAGCTGAGCCGTATGTTTTTCCTCTTCTCCAAGCAGTGTTTCCTACCACCTACCAGATCTGCAAGTGTTTCCAGGGGTTTCACAGCCCTTCCTGGGTCCTGACAACATGTTCACCGAGGCTGGGGAATCATACACCTCTCTGTGCGCATGTAGCAATGTTCAAACATAACAAACGTATCATGCAAAGACTAATCTGTCTTGCCAGTCATTTCCAAGCATAACACAAGTTCCTCTGCTCTGCTGAGCCAGATTCTCTTAGGCTCCAGGGTGCTTTTTTGGAGTACTCTTCCTGGAGGGCTAAGCAAGAAACTGCATGAACAAGCTGTAACTCTGTACTTCTCAGAGTTGTGGGCTTGGTCTCCTCAGGAGAGAATCCCTGATTCAGGAATTCACTTCCCCCTTCCTGTGAGAAACCGCGGGTTTGTTGACTCTCCCAACATGTTGCACAGGCTATCTATTTACTCAGGCTTTTTCTGAACGGGTGGGTTTCGTGTGGAGGATCTCTGACATTTCCTTGTGCTTGCATTTCTTTGAAAGACATCTCTTTAAATGCTTACAAGTTTCCAGGCTTAAGTACTTGTCCCTTATGACTCCTAAAATATCATAGATGTACTAAGATTAAAAAAAAAAAAAAAAAAAAATTACTTTCCTCCCCACACAAGCCTCTGTACCAGTTCTTTAGCAATTAAGGGAGGAAACCAGACTTCCTCTTTCTCGGTGATGCCAGTCCTTGGCAGTGCCGGTGCAGGAAGCGTCCCTCATCCTCAGGCACTCACATCCTTACAGTCTGAGGAGAAGCTGGCAGATGAGTGCAGCAGGGCCAGCCTTACCAACAGGAACAGTCTCCTGTGGAGCACTTTGGAGATCAAAAAGGACGTGCTGTTATTAGCTGTGCTCCCCACAGGCTGCAGCAGGACAACAGGGGCCAAGGCAGGACCGATCCTCCTGCACAGGGAGAGGAGGGAGGAAGGATGAAGGGAGCAGGAAAAGGGAGAGTTTTGGACTGAGTTGATAGCAGAATAAAACATTTTTCGAGTTGTAAATCTATTAGATAAACTAATCTCAGGCTTCATGAGATTCCAGATGAAATGCAGGAATATGCCAAGCTTCTCATTTTTATTTCCAAATGTTGAGTTAATTTGGATCCAAACTGAGCCAAATTTCGCCTTAGTGTAAGCAGGTGCAACTCCACTGGATTGAACAGAGTTACACCCACTTACAACAGGGATGGATTTGTCCTGAAGTGATTTAAACAGGGCAGAAAAGAGCACACATGTTTCCAGTGTTTCATCTTTGAACCATGAGACACATGAATTGAAAAAAAGTGTTCTCAATCTCTCTCACACAAGTTTGTGGCCTAGTGGAAGGCTCTATTTGAGCACAAGAGCTTACTATCTTTCCCTCTTTTGTTCATTTGTTGCCAGCATCACCCACTTTCTTTTCCTCCTCATCCTTGCTTTTAACCTTTAATTAATCTGGTATACTTTCCTGGGAAAGACATACTACAGGAGTGAATGAGGGTTTTATTTTTGAATTCACTTTACATAGATGTTATCTCATTTCCCTCAGATTTCATTCTAATTAGATACTGGAATAATACTTAATTTGTAATTTTCACTGCAATTTTTGTGGGCACAGTGTTTTTCCTGTTCTCTGTATTATTTAAAATAGAAAGGAAACTATAATGTTGGGAAATACATGCTTCCCACCAAAACCAGTGACCATTGCTTGCTTCTCTGCTCATTTGATAGTAAGGCTGAACACAGGAACAAGCTTATATCTAGAAGATAATAAGTGGTACATTGACTTGACACCACTACTTCTTTTTAAGACAGATAATAGGTGTGCAACCACAGATGGAGTGGAAAACTCTGGATAAAACTGTTTCCTTGACGGGTTTGGGGAGGGAGAAGAGTATCGGTTGACTAATTATCTCCATTTTAAAGTTTTTCTGTCTCCTGCTCAGGATTTTGTCATCCACAACACACTGGCCACTCACCGAACAGTCTGGCCCTTTGGCCCAGGTGAGAGGCAGGATGGCAGGATGGCAGGATGGCAGGATGGCAGGATGGCTGGAAGGCAGGACAGCAAGTGCTGCCCAAGAGGTGCAGGAGGGTCTTAGCTCCTTCATGGCTCTCACAGATCCAGCAGCAGCTCTGTGGGGGGAGCTCTGGCTGCTTCTGGAGATTGATACCACCTGGCTTTTATTCTCGAACCAAGATATTCAGAGCTCACAACCTCTGCCTCTTCCTCTGTGCCCCTTGGGTGCGTGCAGGATGGCTGTGTGTTATCCGCTTCCTTCCTCCATTGCCCCCTGCCACGACACAGCCGAGGGAGCCCCACAGTCCCATTAAGGAAGGAAGCCACTAACCCACTGCCCTCTGCCTTTGTGGGAAACACTCTCTGAGCCTTAAATGCATTCTTTCATGCAAGGAGGGTACTGAAAACAAAAGTCCACGCATTAGGTTGCCTATTTGTGCCTGGTAGCATGTTCTTCTGACCAGAAGGTCAGCTATTATTTGCATGAGTAACCATTTTTCCCATTTCGTCATGTTTGTGAGGAGCCCGGGAGTGTTCAGCATCACAGTCAGGGTGCCAGCAGGTCCCTCCCTGCCAGCCATGGGTGCACCCTGGGACAAACACCCGTGTGATCCAACACCAGGGCAAGTATGTTGAGCAGGTCTTCAGCCAGTTCTCGGCTCAGTACTTCACCAACACGGATGAAGATGTAACCGGGCCTGAGCAAAGGCTCTGAGTTTACCCAGAGGGAGGAGAAAGATGCACTGATGCACTGCCGTGGGGATGGAGGGCTGTACAAGCTGAGACGCTTTCTCAGCTCTGGGGTCTCCTGTGGCCCAGCTGACCCAGGCACTGCAAGCCTGGCCACTGGCACCAAGGTTGGCCACTCCAGTCCCTCTCTCCCCTCCGGACAGCACAGCTGTTTAGTGATCTGGCTGGGTGACATTCAAATATTTTCAGAGTTTTCAAAGGACACTTGCTGTTAAGCAGTGAATCCTTAACAGCTAGGAAAATATGAGCCTTCATAAAGATGCATATGAGAGCGTCTTCTGGGCATTCCCATATGACAAGATACCCCATTCACACTGCAAATCCAGTAATTTCTTCTCCTTGAATTTCAAGTGATACAGACAAAGCAATATAGATAAAGGCTCCAGTGTCCCTGAACTCACAGCAGCCTTTTTAGCAACAATAGCAGCTTCGGCTGCAGAAAGTACTTTAGGTTCAGGCCTGGAGGATGTTAAGCCTCATCTTGCACTTCCCCTTCAGCCATCCCTTTTGTTACTCAGGTTAATATTCTTGGCTAGAGCAGCTCGTGCTGAAGGAAGAGGAACAAACATTTAGTCTTTTAAATGATCAGGCCTATAGCTGCTTTTTCTGTCCTGCTGCAAAAATTTTACCTAGTCTGCATTCACCATAAGATCTTAAAGGATTCATATCTCAGGCACAAATTGATCAACGTGCTCTTGGACTTCAGTAACACAAATCTGTTCATATGCCTTATCAAAACAGTGGTTAAAATGAAGGAAGCCAGAAAAAAACCCCAAGAGTTATACAATTCCTAGCTTTTCTTGCTGCAAGTTTATTACATTTGAAATAATAAAAACTTGCAAGGGGCTGGGCAGGTATTCAGAATATGATGTTTAGCTGCTACCAAACTCCCTCAGGATAAGTCTTCTTTAGAGGGTTGGTTGTTGGTTTTTGGTTTTGGTGGGTTTTTTTTCCTGCTGAGTTGTACATGGAGTCCTCTGCTGTGTCACTGTTTGAAGTATAATTCCCATTTCCCGCTTGGAATGCTGAAATGGATTTGACAGATGATGATCCAGGCTCACTTTCTTCTGTGACACTCTTTCAAATGGTTCATCATCTTGAGCATGAAAGTAACTTGATGATGTCATGACTTACCCCTAGATTAGACAGCCAGTTCACCTGAAAGCACTTGCTCCAACTGACTGTCCTGCAGATGCCTCAACAGTGACACTGGGTATTTGCTTACATATTTTAATGTTTCTTGTGTGTTTTTTACAGGCAGTGGAATCTCAGACCTGGGCAGGATGCTGGTGTGGAGGAGCATACAGTGCCTGCAACGCTGCCCCACAACGTCCTTGGTTAAGTAACTAGCCTTACTGCTCCATTTATTTTTCAGCCTAATAAAGCTCAGTAATTCCCAACTCTCACTGATTTTGGATAAGTTAAATAATATTTTTTCTTATCAAGCTGTGATTTCCATTTCTATTAATTCTTCTAGGATGCTCAGTAGAGTAAACTAATAGTCTGACAAACCTTAATTCCCATCTACAACTCAATGCTTCAGTGACCCTGGTTTGGTCAGGAGGCTGGGCCAGGCAGCCTTCAGGGCTCCCTTCCATCCGGTATGACTCTGTGAGTCTAAAATGTGACTCTCTTAAAATGTACATATGCTTTTGGCACGATGCAGGTCTTTTCTGACACCTGTGTAGGATTAGCTTTGCACAGCTATCAATATTTTTTTAGGTCAGTTACATTAGCCCCTCCCTTCAAAATTTAATCCTGTCACCCAGCTTGGCTCTTGCAAAGAAATACTTCTATTAACATCTTCTAAATGGTTCGTGCTTTTATGTCAGTCACTGCTGCACCTGTAACTTTGAGGTAAAAGCTTGTCAGCCCTGAAATTAATAAGCATTTGTCCTTGTTTCCATTTTCCAATATCAGTAACTTTTCAATGTCAATGCTGCTTGATTCTTTCAGAGACATGAGGGCTTTGGGGTCTCTGTGGTTCTTATTCAGTATCTATTTAGTGTCTAGTCACTGGGAAAAGACCCGTGGCTTAGGCACGGGGGCACAGAGTGTCTCCAGAATACCCAGAAGTCAGTTTTAATACCCACCACTATACACACATGCTCCCGTCTCCTTCATTCAGACCATGCCTTGTGGGCAGAGCGATGCTATCCATTTCCTGTGAACACGTGCAAAGCCTGTGGCTGGATTTTCTTCCCTTTAAATGCAGCCAAAAAGAGCAGGTTTCACTTTGCAAGTGTTGTCCAGCTGATGGGCACAGGTAGAACAAGGAACGCCTCCCAAAGCAAAGTGTTTGCCTCAGCCTCTGGGGTGTGTGCTAAGAGATGAATTCCCATTTCCCTTGAGAGAGAACAAGGCAAACTCTGCTTTTAAAAGTACTCAGATCTGTTAAATACATGCACAGATATTCCATTTCTATTAATAGATACTGATAAATCAGCAGTACACGGGCACCAATCCTGATATTCAACTAGAGCTGCCACAAGTGAAAGAGAAATTAATTCTCATATTTTCATAGACCCGATCTGTCCCATTCCTCTTATTGCCTTGAAATATCCAATTACATCTGACTTAACAAAATTGGAAGATGTTTATTACCATCATTAGTGGCTTGGGTTGAAATCACCTGTGAAATTGTGTGCAGATTAACTTGCAGAGAATTGAGCAAGCTAGAAACCCTGGGAATTGATTTTCTAAATGGCTGCAGAGCTCTCTTACGGAGCTACTGACACAGCTGGCCTGGACTGAGGGGCAAGGAAAGACACAAGAGAAATGCTCAGTTCTCTTTCCCAGGCCCTTGCTTGTGTCTCTGCCCTGAGCTGAACCATCTCCCATCTTCCACTGGAGACAGGGAGATTGAAGCTGTCGGGGAGGGATCAATTTTGTTACTTAAAACTGGGTTATTAATTCTGCAAGTAAGAAGGTAAATATAAAAGACAGGCTAAGTTGCTGTTTTCATTGTAAGTACAAGTTTAAAAAGAAAAACTCTGAAAAGGGGAGAACATTAGAAGATCACATTTTCTCACACATTTCAAGACAGCCAACGAGATTGAACCACTGGTGAGATCTTAAGAAGTGTATTATTCCACAGCATCACTCAGCTGTCAGGTATCATATTTATTCGTTATCAACTGCTAAAATTCCAGAGCACAGTCTTATTGCTGGCTGTGCTTCTATCCTTCATAGTTTACCTGTTAATCTGCAGTGCTTGGTTCTTCTCTGTCAAGTATTTGCCACAGGGAATTTTCCCGATGTGATGCCGCAGACAGCATCATGTGAGAGGACTAAAGATGTGCCCAGATACCCCCAGTTACAGGCAGCTGCAGGGGCAGACAGGTGAATTTGTAGTTTTTAGTAACTGCTGCAACAGGAAAAGCAAGACACTTAGCAGTAAGTAATCATCAGGAGTTGCTTTGAGTATTGCCTCAAAGGGGTGAAAAACTACTTACATATCTGGGTGTTTTGCTGAAAGAAATGTTTTCCAGAATGCTTCCTGCTAATCTGTACTAATGCCTGCAGCACTTCACAAATCAGTCCATGCCCACACCATGTCCTCTCCTATCTATTCCACGTCTCAGATATCCATCTCTTGAAAGACAAAAAAGTCCTTTTGCTCTCTCACAAAGGTGTTGGGAGGACAAATATATTAAAGGTTAGGAGGCAGTGCAAATACTGCAGTTAGTGGTCCATGCAAATCACTCAGGGATAGAATCAGGACATTTTTATACCTTCATGGATTTTTTTTAAAAAGAAATTTCTCTTTTTGAAAAATAAGGCTCAATGATCCACAGGTGGGGTTTTCCAAGGTCTCGTATTTCTGTTTCACCTTACTGTTGGTAGTTTGACAGTGTCATTAAACACTGTAGATAGTTAATTATTTTTGGTCAAGCAATGTAACACAGCAATAACATTTTCAAAAAGAGACCTGTTTTAAAGGTCGATGACCTCATATAAATTGCTAAGTGTCAATAAATATCTTTCAACACGGGTGGAACAATATTTGTACACTTATGGACAGAGTTACAGAGTTTAGCTCGCTCAAGACCATTAAAGATCTCATGCTTATAGCTGCACAATAAATGTCACCAATGCAACCCATAAAATTATGCCAATTCAGACTTGACTTTTTCCAAAAAAGTGTTGCTATTTTTGAAAATTGAAAGTCACCACGAAAACAGAATGGTTTTCATGTAAAGAAAAAACTGCAATTGTCTTGTAAAGTTTGATTTTCCTTTAATTTCCCTGAAACATAAATCCTGAATCACTGAGCTTTACACTTTCCCAAACAGAAACAACACTGTAATAAGCATTTCTTTTGGTTTTGAACTCCTGGAAGTAAGTTATTATGTGACTGCTTACTAAACTAAGAACACAGAGGAAATTTCTAACTTCAGTTTTCTCACGTACTAATACAATCTCTTGGACAGGAATTACTTTTCATTAAGATGCATCTGTAGCTGCTACTTCTTGTGCGATCAACAGAAACGTGAGAGGAAAGACATCAAATGCTCTTTCACAAGGACTTTCCAGCTTCATCCTCTGTTTGGATGCACACCTGCTAGGTGATCAACGTGCCAGGTCTTCATGAACGGAGGAGAACATATGCAGAATTATCTCACTGGTATTCCACATGCAATTTCAAAGCTAAACAATGCGTGTCTTTCATATATGATTCATCTCCTAGGAATTCATGCCTTCATAGCACCTTTCATAAAACAGGAAATAAATATATGTTGCTAAGTTACTTTCACGTTTTGAAAAATCCCACTGCTGTTTCTATCGTCCAGTTTGTGTTCTGAGGGGTGTGCTCCGTCACAGGGATTTTTTTTTTCTCTTCCATAATGAATACCTGCTCTTTTTACCTTTGTCTCACTTTCTGGTGAAGGTAAAGTCACACAGATTCCTGCATGTTTTGCCTCTTATACCTGTGCCAAACATGCCTCACATTGTGCCACTCTAGTGGGAAGTGCCTAGAAGATGCAGACAAAAATTCTCCAGGCACAGACAAAAATCCTCAGGGCACCAAGCCAGTGCTGGTGACCTTACACTACTTGCTGGAGCACTCTCTCAAGAACATGTTGATGTCTCGACTGAGACACTTGATGCTCCAGCCAAGGCCAGTGCTTTTGCCTAGCAGCTAAAGTAAGCTGCATCTCAAGGATCCACTCCCCCATCTTTCCATCTTCAACTTGATTGCACATAAACTTTATACAGTGTGCAGTTTATACAGAGTTACTTCCCATCTGTATCTCTTAAGAGCAGCTGTATTAAGGTTAACTAGCTTTGGAGTCATAAATAGGAATGGGTAGTGTAATTGTACAAGCTTCCCCCCAGATCCTGGTCAATATTGTAACTCCGACCTGTAATGCACTCTCCCTGCAATTCCAGTACTGGGCGTCTCTTAAGCAAATACAGCTAATCACTTCAACAGGCTGCTGACTTTTATGAATTGAATTGCATAGCAAATAGCTGTGACAGTGTGTACAACATTGCCAGACAAGAAAACAACATCATTATGTAGGGAAGAATGTGCCCCAACTCAAGAGAAGAGAGAAAAAATGTTTTATGCTACTTCTTATAAAAGAAGGGTGTTACTTGGGGTTGCTACTTGTTGGGGTGTAAGAGGGAGGTTTTTGTTGAGGTTTTTTTGGCATGTATCTGGAAAGCTGATACTGAAAGAGTGGGTCAGATACACAGAGAGCTAGATTCTGTCTCTCCATTTTCCAGGATGGGGACTTGATGCTGAATAAGGTGTGATGGTGCAATTAAGCAAAGGCAGATAAAAAGCAAATTGTGCAAGATGCTCAGCCACCTCTGCAGGCACAGAGATGAAACCCTACTCTGAACAAACCAAATGCATGCTGAGATGGTGACTTTATCTCAGGACTCACATAGGTTTCAGATGCTTCCCCCTCATGTCAGCTTCCCTCACTTCTGCCCGATCCTCACAGGCTAGGGTGCCTCTGGCCCTGGTGCCCCAGACAGGATTTAACAGCCAGGCTAATTATCCCAATAAATTAAACATCTTATTTAATCAATTCTACTTTTGGTAATCTCCCATTTCCATTTCCCACCTCTCGCTGCAAATAATTTCAATGACTTAAATTTTGTCACACCTGAAATACATTTGGCCACATCTTTCTTGCAAGAAGATGCAGACTAAATTTACATTATAGTAGTTTAATTTTCTGAATGCTTTGACATAATTAGCCAATCAAGCCAGCTAAGCTGTAGATTGCTTTCTGCTGCACATTCAAAGAGCATTCAGAGTAGTTGGAATACTCTGGAAATCATTTCCCTGCAATTTTCAGCAATCTCATACAAATTCTTGGTAAGATGGTACATTAGTCACATATTACACAACATGTCTCTCTCTAATAACTTATAGCTCATTTTAGCTGGACTAAAAATAGTAGTTACAGCCCTCATTAATTATAAGGATGTTGGATAGCAAATTGCTACAAAAAGCTTTCATGCCAGGAACTGCAGCTCCCATGTTTGTATTTGATGTCTGTATTATGAGACAAATAATGTTTCCTCTTCCAAAACCACAGGCCCTGGCCAGAAGATCTGGCAAAACTCTCCTGGAGAAAAAAGGAGACAGACCTTGGGGACACACAAACTCCATGGCTTGCCCCCGGTTTTGTGTCACCGGCTTTAGGGAGCTCACGTAGCCAGATGTGTGGGGTTGCTGGTGGCATTTGCCAGCAAGGTCCTGATAATGCTGTAGAGAGTATGACTCTGCAGGGAATCCATTGCTTTCAGGAGGTTATTTTCAGCATGTGGGACCAAAGGTTGTTATAATTGGCAGCACTGTAGTGAGGTTAAACCAGCAGTCTTCAGGAGAACTGTGTTTGAAAATCTATTTGCATCCAGCGGAAACACAGACAACTATTGAGAGAGATTATATTAGTTTACAGAAAAGTGACTGGGGTGAAAAAAGTGAGATGGGAATGACTATCACATTCCTAGAGTTAAAGTTACACATCCAGAGCAGCCTAAACTGACCTAAGACAGACCTTGGCTGCTATGTCTTTTCATAGGCCGGAACACAAATCAAGTCAATGATATGGGGCTGGTCTAGCTCCATGAAGCAGCTTGGCAGAGAGCTGGAGGAGCACCTCCTGAGCTTGTGTGAGGCCAAGGCTGGGGCCAGGCTGAGGGGCAGCATATCACAGTCCTGGTGCCCTCCCTGAAGCTGGTGAGACCCGTGCACCCCTCCACAGCCGGGAAACCTCCCGGGCAGATGGCAGGGCAAACCCCTGTCAAATACACCCAGGGCAAAGTCCAGCAGCAGATAAACAAAAGTGGATCCTTTTCTACTGTAGAAACTCAGAATGAAATAGTGGCACTTGTTTCTCCCAGGATGTAATGAAGGGATGAATTCTGCAGGTCTGAGGAGGGGTTAGGGAAATTCTGTGCTGTTCCCTGTGCACCACCCCTTTTGGTGACAGGCCAGGGTATTTCTGGTGGGACAGCTCAGACACTGCCCTGCTCACTGACACATTCTCCTTACTCATTCTTATGGCTCAGTCAAGTAAAGTGCACACAAAATTCTGTGGCTCCTTTTTCTGAAGATATTTTATTCCTTAATTCAACTTCTTCCTATGTTTCATGACAAAGGGATCTTTGGGTATGAGTAGGTTTCCCCTGCAGTAGTAATATACCAAAAAACCAAACCCTAACCTAACATCATTACATACAATTTCCTTGCTAAAATACGATAGTATAAGCTGGTATAATAAGGCACTCCATGCTTTATTGTGGTTGAGGGCCAGATCCCAAAAACTGTCTTGCTGCATTCTTCTTTGTCTCAGATATGATGGATTTTTCTCAATATATTGGGAGTTTTGTTTTTGTTTGGTTTTTTCACATAAGCATAGTGGTTACAAAATGCAAAATCCCTTCCCTTCCCTTCCCTTCCCTTCCCTTCCCTTCCCTTCCCTTCC